>BHFT01018038.1:6694-20072 GCA_004320025.1 Laticauda laticaudata | reverse complement strand
CATCCATTTTGTTAATCAGAGATCTTGCATTGGTAAGAAATATACTTGGAATTGAAGGCTTGTGTGGAAACTTACTCTGCCTAAAGAAAACCCCAGCATTGCATCCTCTCTTCCTCTTCCTCTTTCTCCGCCTCTTCCTCCTTCCTACAGGGATAGTGATCCATGACTCTCCCAAGGGCCTAGCTGCCTTCTTTGGTATGTTATGAGAATGTATAAAATCGTCCGTAATAGCCTTTTCACATTTCAGTCCAATTTGTAACAAGGCTTGCCAACTATAGATGCCCCACAGGATTCAGTCAAGGAAAGGATCCAAAACACACACAGCATCATACACTCCATACACTGAAAGAAGGAGCAGTTAGCTGCAGCATCCATGTGTGCAGCCATCTTGAAACCTATTTAGTTTCAAAAAGCTTTTGAAATCTGTCTCAAACAATCCAAAACTATAAAAAAAATAATTATTTTGAGCTATTCTTTTCCTGTTAAAGACAGCAGCACAAACTCTTTTAATGCCCACTGCATGGAAGTTATGTAGGTTATTCCTGTTCATGGAAACTGCATTTTAATGGACAATTTTCTTATTTTGGATTTACAAAAGAAATATATATTATGAAAAAATTCCTAAGAAAAGATAGAGAGAGAGAAAAAAGAAATCAACTTTGGAGATTTTACTTAAAAGGAATAAACATCAAGATCTTTAAAAGTAAAAGAAAACCTTACAAAGTTAGCTTATTCGTACAAGGGTAAAATATATGTGATTCTGTTTCTTTTTCCTAGCAGCTTTTAATGTTTTTCTTGAGTAGGACAGAATCATGAGGCTTTAAAAGGTAAGATATGGGGAGAAACGAGTTTTTGTTGCATTTTTAGATATAGTGATGAGCTAGGGTATTAAAACTGAGGACAGATGAAGAAGCTGATAAGAATTTAATTTGTGTGACATCATTTGAAGGAATTAAAGAATAAGAAGTATAATATATTTCTTGTGGTAACAACTAATGATATTTTTCTTTAACTTTGAATTATGAAGTTTTAAATATGTTAGATAAGATATGGGAAGAAGAGGGTTTTTTTCTTTTTGTATCTAGAGAAAATGACACGATACTGAATAAAGAAATGTAAAATTCTAAGTATATAAATGTTTGTACTTGTAAAGGGGAAGTCATTTCTATATTTTTCCTCTGTAAAATTATTAAAAATTTGGTTTTATTCAAGCTTTCAATAATGATCAATTTATGTGAAAAATTAACAACAAAATATTTTGTTTGGTTAGAAACTGTGATATAAATATTATGGCACATTTATCTCTGATTGATTGATTGTGTAACCATCAAATCAGTGTCAGTTTTTAGTAGCCGGTAGTCCTCAGCCAAGGGCTTCTTCAGCATCGTCCTCTTCGCCATGGTCGATGCTGACTACAAGTTCATGTACATCGATGCTTCAGCCAATGGGTCAGCTTCAGATGCCCAGGTATACAACGCCAGTGACCTCAAGGAGGGGCTGGAACGCAACCTCATCATGGGCTTCCCAGATCCAGACCCCCTACCAACGACACACAAGATGTGCCCTACTTCATCGTGGGGGATGACGCCTTTCTTCTCAGAACCTACTCATGAAGCCCAACACTTCCAGATGCCTCATCTTGAAGAGAGGATCTTCAACTACAGGCTGTCCAGGCAAGGCGGGTGGTGGATAACGCCTTTGGCATCCTGCCAACAGGTTTCAGGTACTTCTACCACCATGCATCATCGTCCACAGACCGTGAGGAGGATCGTGAAGCTTGCTGCATCCTGCACAATCTCATGCGCACCCGCTACCCAGTGTTGCAGAACAGGCTTGTGGACCCCCAACAAGGCAATGGGACATGGAGCTTGGTGAATGGAGGCAAAGGCGAAACCTGATTGACACTGTGGATGTACAAGCGCCCCAACAGAGGCTTCACGTGAAAGAGAAGAAGCAGCACAACCTCCTGAAACACTGGTGCAATCCCCAGCTGGAGCAGATGGAGTGGCAAGACAGGATGATAGATGCTTAATGGAATGCTTCCTTCAGCCCTTTCTCATCACACTGATGAGATTGTGCCATGTATGTTGAGTGGCCCTACACATGAACAGGGCATTTAATAAAGAGTTGTGTTTATATTGAATATGTTGATGAATGATTAAAATTGTTATTGATCAATAAAGGGCCATAGGTGTGGCACCTAGGAGGGTGGACCATACAGGTCCCACTATGCTAATGCCCAGCGGAGGTTTATCATTATCCCACAGCTATTACCGATACCCAAAAAGGTATCCTAACCCATCTCACAGCTATTACCCATCCCAAAGTATCCCTGCCCATCCACAGCTATTACCCATCCCAAAGGTATCCGTGCCCATCCCACAGCTTACCATCCAAAGTACCTGCCCATCCCTACAGCTGTTACCCATCCCAAAGGTATCCCTGCCCATTCCCACAGCTGGTTACCCATCGCCAAAGGTAATCCCTGCCCATCCCACAACTATACCTCATCCCAAGTATCTGCCCATCCCACCAGCATTACCCATCCCAAAGGTATGCCCTGCCCATCCCACTGCTAGTCCTTACCCATCCCACAAGCTATGCCAAAGCGCTTTAAACCATTTCTAAAAGGTTTCCACCAAGAACTTATTGAGTAAAAGACTGAACTAAGTATGTGAAGCAAAAGATAATCTTTCTCATAACAACTGTAAAAGAAAATGACCTAAGTGTCCCAAGCAAAGATAAAGTCATCAGGTAGCAACCCAGTCTCTGGCACTCTTTTCAGTCACTCTGAGGTGTGCCCATAGTCTCAGGGGTGAAGGGTCGAGATGCTGTGAAGGTGGCTGCTGCTAGAGTGCTGGTCTGCTGCTGAAGTGCTCGTTCTGAGACACCATTGGGGTACCTGGCCCCGAGAGGACAACAGGGATGGTGTGTGGAGGAAGCTCTCAGAGAGCTTGCTCAGTCCTGTGATGTTGAGAGCCCCTCCTTCCAGGACATGGCGTGCCAGTCCAAGACGATGACAGATGTTCTGAGCGGGGCTTGGCTGTGGGGTGGAGGAAGGAGGAAGTGTAGTGGGGCTGTCTCGTCTGCAGGTGAGCAAGGTGAGGCGTGGGTGGTATCTGTGGCGTGGGTGGCATCTATGGCATGGGTGGCACCGCGGTGGCGTACGATGTACCTGTGCCTGGACTGGGAAGCGGCTGCCTGTGCTGCTGGAACTCCTGGTAGCCGTAGCTTGGAAGGTGAGGGCCTGTGGAAAGCCTTGGAAGTGCAGTGACATCACCTGGGGTGGAGGAGCAGACCTGGACTAGGTGGAGCAGGGTTCAGCTGGGTCTGGAGGGTTGTGCAAGAAGACCGGTGATCCTGTCCTTTGATCACTGGTGGTACCATGATTCAGACATGTCCAGGAGGGTCTGATTGATGTAGGTGAGGAAGGGTTTGCGTCTTGAGGATGGTATGTCGGACTGTACCAGCTGAGAGAGGAGATCTACGCTGCTTTTTGATGGTGTCCCTGATCTCCAGCAGGACAGTGTGGCTCTGCCCCTCCCGGTCTGGCCTCTCTGCCTGCTTTCTGTGGAGGTGGAGCTGGGGTGGATGTGGGTTTGTCTCTTGGTGGAAGTGCCCCTCTCCTTGCCCCACTGGTCAGGGGGTCCTCCACACATCCTACCATGGGTAGTGCAGCTGTCGGGGGTCTCTGTCGTGGGACGCTTCCACAGATACCTGCCTGGACACACGAGCTGACTCTTGCCCAGAAGAGGACTGGCTCTCTGCGGGCTGCCTGAGAAGAGGGTTGTGAGAGGGGCTGCTCCTCGGTGGCAGATCTCCACCCTCCAAGAAGCTGCAACGTTGGCCTCACGTAGGTCTCCCGGTCCGTCAGCTTGACCGTGGCCTGGCCAGATTTCTTGAGGTGCAGCTTCCCAACCGACAGTGTGCATGTGCTTCTACCAGTAAAGGCAGCACTCCAAAGTGTAAGCCCAGGCTCTCCGCCTTCTCTCTCAAACAGCCTGCTTCTTTTGTGTCGTCGATAGAGCCTGTGTCCCTTCCGCCATAGATACTCGTTCTCCCTCAGCCATTCCAGCACCTCATCCTCATGTTCCTCTTCGATGGGTATTGCCTCCTCTCCCGTTCATGCGTATGCCTCTTCCTCCCTCTGGCAGGGCCATCTGGGCCTCATCAGAGGGCTTCAAGGTTCTAAGGGCTGCTCCACACACCACCATCACCAGCAGCAGCAACAACAGTAAGCAGCAAAAGCAGGACTAGCCAGCACCAGCAGGACCAGGATCATCAGCAGAGAGCGAAGCACCAGCAGGACCAGGAGGACCAGCAAGACCCAGGAGCAGCACCAGCAGAGTAAGCACCAGCAAGAAGCACCAGCACCAGGAACAGCGCCCAGCAGAAGCTCCAGCACCAGAAGAGTCAGCCCGAGCCAGCAGAAAGCCCCAGCAGAAGCAGAGTCAGGGCCAGGGGTGGTATGGTTGCCCTGTCCTTTTTGCCAGGGCTGGCAGGAGTAGGCACAGGCTTCCTCTCTTCCCCATGGTTGTTTGGCGTTGGCTGGGAGCTGTGTCTGGCAAGCGGTCTTTCTCTGAATGTGTGACCTGCTTGCCGAGCTGCATCCTTTTTTATCCACGGGGCGATGCCAATGCATCCTCCCCGCATGCCGCAGGAACACTTTGCATCCGCTGGGCATCTGCTAGGCTTCCGTGATGCATCCGCTGTATCAGCTAGGCATCTGCTCTGCATCCGTTCCTTCGTCGTTGCGCGTCCGCTTCGCTGTGCTCCCCCGGAAGCCCCGCGGATGTGCCATCCGCCTTCCATCCACTTTATCTCTGCTAGGCTTTCGTGAGCATCCACTTTACATCCTGGCTACATCCTTCCCCCCGTCCGTTCCTTTCCGTTGTTGTCCGCTCTGCTTATGCAAATTCGGGGCACTTTTGAGAGCGGATAACAACGTATGGAACATTTGCTCGTCAGCTGTGTCCTTTTTACATACGTTTTGCATCCGTCGGCCTATGTGACAGGCCCTTTAAAGGCAAAAGCTATCTGCCACTTTTGTATCTTTACTGTCTATTCTAAGGCAGGTTGTTGCACTGTTATCATTGATTTGGCCCTTATCCTTAAAGTTAGTCCCATTTTTGTCCATGCTCCTTGACTTTTATTATTAGAACTTGCAGGTCCCTTGCAGTTTTGACTATTAAATTAGTGTCAATGGTATAGTGTAAGTTTTCATTTCATTTTACAGCTATGCTCATCTTCCAAACAAGATTCCCTTAGCATATATATTTTAGCATAAAGGTTGAATATATAAGAGGAGAATATACAGCCTTGTCTCATTCCTTTGCCAACCTAAAGCCAATCTATTTTATAATGTTCTGCTCATTCTGTGACTTCCTGACCAATATTGATTTCATGTAAGGACAATGAAATTGCTCTGTGATTCATGTTTTTCTGAGCACATTCCATAGTTGACATGATCAAAGTTTTTTCTATAATCAATGAAGCATGTATTAACTTCTTTTGGGTTTTGTTTGCCTTTCTCAGTCGCTCAGTATGTAGAACAATAAATTTTTATTTCCAGGGATCCAAAATGTGGATTGTGAACTAAAGCATTTGAGATAGATTGATATTGAGTCTGTGTTGCTGTTTTGGAGCTGTTTTCCATACATTAATATTTCTTCCTTTCTTTTTTTTTCAGAAACAAATGAGATATTTAGAACAGGAGCAAGAAGAAACAAAGAGTGCCAAAGAAGAAACTCAAAAATTGCGAAGGAAGGTGAAATCTATGGAAAGGTTAGAGAAGCTTTTATCTTTTATAGACAATATTCTAGAAAATATGTAATTCCAGTTTCATGTACAAAAGAGATAGTTCTCCTTTGAGTATTGAATTAATATCTAAACAATGTAATATTTAAACAATGGTAAGAATAATTACTTGAATTTTCTGGATCCAGAATATTGCAATGATTTTAAGGAAGGATGCATTTTTAACTAAGTTTTTATTGCTAATGCCACCATTGCCATTCTGAATCATTCCTGGATTTGCTGGACAAACAGTCCTATCTTAGTCCACCAAGAAAATATAATTCTAAATTAAGCGTTTCTTTTCGAGGGCCGTGTTCATACAGGTACTCCTCGACTTACAAAAGTTCATTTCATGAGCTTCAAATTATGAAAAAAATGACAGGATCATTTTTCACACTTATAACCATGGCAGCATGCTCATGGTCACATGATCAAAATTCAGATGCTTGGCAACTGACTCATATTTTTATGATGTTTGCAGTGTCCCAGGTTTATGTGATTGCCTTTTGTGACCTTCTGACAAGCAAAGTCAAGTCAATGCGGAAGCCAGATTCATTTAACAACCTGTTACTGACAACATTTAACAAGTGTGTCAAGAAAGGTTGTAAAATGGAGCAAAATTCACTTAACAAATGTCTCACTTAGGAGAAATATTGGGCTCAATTCGGATCATAAGTCGAGTACTACCTGTATTCTTAGTCCCTCATCCTATTTTTGTTCATGACTCTGATTGAAAATGGTCCAGATTAATAAAATGGACAGAACTCCAGTACGCCAAGGTTCCGATGGGCCTTCATTTTTCAGGGTGTATATAATAAATACGAGAAATGGCATGTGAATAGCATGTATTGTTCATATTTCTCAATCCAATAGGCTGATTATAAACAAGGAACAAAAAAATCTAATTGTTCATAAACTGCTCAGAAGTGACCAGATTACTGAGGCTCATTATTGGTTGTTGTTAAGCCTGGGTTCCCCAACCAGGGTTAGGGAGACAAGCTAAACAGAATGTGCAGCGTTAGTCAGATAGGCACACAGATAAATGAGTGAGCTAAGCTTGTATGTTTATTAACATACAGTTAAAATAACAGATACGCTTGTGTTATCAAAATTATAGTTTATTCCATTATATAGCATAGTCAAAATAACAGTCCAATAGTCATGTATCATGTAGTCAGTCCATTCAGGGATATTCAGTTAGCAAAGTCCATGTAGAATATCCGATGTCAGTTCACTTACAAATCAGTCCTTTGTTCTCTCTCCCGTTCGAGCTATGCAGTCTTCCAAGCAGTAATCAGGGATCATCAAAGCCAGAGAGTGAGCACGCTGCAGTCTTGCTTCTTTTAAGGTGCTTTCACAACCACTCCCCCAATCACTATCCCACAGTTAAAGTTGCAGACACTTCAACATACAAACCATGATTACTTATTTATTATTTTACCTAAACCAGTTAGGGTAAACAGTGTTATCCCTAACAGTTGTTCATTATGTGTAACTTCTTAGTAGCAGAGCAATACTGCAAGGTTAAAATATACTAGTAGATGTTTGAGGAAAGCTTTGGGCTGGAAGGGTTTGGAACTTCTACCATTCTGAAATACAGAATGAGCTATTCTCTTTTTTTAATGTTATATTATGACTAGCAGAGGCAGAAAACTCCTAACCTACCTATCTCCTTTCCAGAATTGAGACACTGTTACACAGTCAGCGTTCTGAAGTAGAGGAGATGATCCGTGAAATGGGAGCAGGGCAAGCAGCAGTGGAACAGCTTGCCATCTATTGCATCTCACTAAAAAAGTATGTTAGAAAGTGTCTTGGCTTAGGCATTTTGCACAGCACTCTAAAGAAACAGGAGTTAGAAATAAGAATAATGTTTAGACTCTTAGCTACAAACTGGATTTCAAATAGTATGTTTTATTTATTTAGCAAATGCTGTCCACTTCCCTTAAGGGCTCCGGTAGGATTACAGCAACATTATAAAATTTAGTTTTTTAATAATTAAAAATATTTTTAAAAAGCAAATCATTTTAAAAACTATAAAAATTAAATTTTGGAGCTATTAAAAGATCTGGATGAATAAACAAATTTTGAGCCCTTTTCCTGCTGGCAGTTTGTTCTATAACATGAGCCCTGCTGCTACCAAGGTAGCATAAAAGGGTAGATTTTCAACACAGCAAGCATACTATTGTTGTATTAGTGGCACATTATTGCTATGGAAACTGCTTTTAGAGGTTTGCCAGGGTTTTTAGGAGGTGATTGTTTGATGGGAATGGAAGAGATGGATGATTGTAATGATTCTGAGTAATGCAGCATAGCCTCTGAATATCTCCCCTGTGCAGGGCAAATCACTTTGTGTAGCTGTGGCACAATAAGTACAGTGTACTTGCTGGTCCCTACAGGGTGTGTGAGAGGGCTTTCTATTCATACTATATTTAATTTGCAGCTTGTGCAGGCAACATTAGCAAATGGATAATCACAACTTTTAATAATGAGCTAAATCATGAAGTATCTGCATTGTAACCAATAGCTTCAGCACTGTTTTATAATACTGCTGAAATGATTTCACAGCCTAAACTTTTTTTAAAAAAACCAAAACAAGTTACATATCATTTCAGTCTTGCTACATATCATTTCAGTGAGGTGTGAATTCAGTAGAATATAAAACATTGCATATAAGTAAAGTGTTCACTTTGAGTTTTAATATATATGCTTTTCTGCCATTTGAATTCCTGTTCCAAACCTAACAGTGCTCCCTTGTGAAAGTGTGTTTTCTCACTTTCTCAGTTGTGTCAGTGTGTTAATGCTGTGCAAATCAGTGCTGGCCTGTTCAACACTGAAACTGCTTGTTTATATGTAACAGGAACTTTTGCAACCACTTAAATAATGAATTGCATATTTGTTACTGGCTTTATTCTGTCAGTTTAAGTACTTCCTTGGAAAGAAATTCCATAGGTTGACTAGTTGTGGCTCTTTCAGGGAATATGAAAGTCTGAAGGAATCTCAGAAAGCATCAAATGATATAGTGGAAAAACTGAGAAAGGAGTTGTTTTCTGCTAATCATAAGGTAAAAAGTTGCATTAATATTCCTGCAGACACATGCAGTGCATCTATTTGAAATTCATTCTGTGTACTGTCACCTAAATACATATTTGTTTGACCAATGGCATTGTCAATTTGGTAACTACTTGTTAACTGGAAAGTTAAGCTCAACTGAACCCTTCTAATTAAAATTGTCACTGTTTCATCCATCTGTTTGTCCCTGTAACTATGCAAAGCACCCAATATTTAGCATATTGTTCATCAATTTCTGCACACACCCACAAAAGATAAAAGTCTAATGAAGTGTGATTTATACCAATCAATTTTTGCTTATTAAAATCTGTGTCACCAGTGAGGACAACATTTTCACAGGTCAGCCAGAAGGGGCAGCAACTATTTGTTAGTAGTGATTTCAAGTTAACATATAACTGCTCCTTTCCTAGCCTCTTTAATTAAGCACTGACTGGCCTGAAATATTCACAATAACACTATCTCAGTGGAATAAAGAGAGACACATGTCCTAATTAGGATGTGCCTTAATGCCCTGTTCTGAGGATGCTCAGAATTAATACAAGGAATGTGAGCCTAAAAGATTAACTCAGAATGGCAGATAGAATAGAATTATTTAATAATGCTGAGCAATTGCACCTTTCCTCTATATCGTGTTCCAGGGTGCTTGGGTATAAAAGTAATTTGTAATTGGAAGTTGGGTCACCTTTGGTTTCTTGGTAATTGTTCTGTGAAAAGCTGTAGGGAAAAAAATCTCCCTTTAAATCCTGTTTTTCATGCTTATTTGTTCCTATTCGGGAATGATTAAAGTAGCAACATCTCTTATACAATAAATCCCAAAAGCATGTATAGGAAATATCGTTTGCCAATCAAGCTCCCAAGTCACTGACATAAACATCACAACTACCAGAGAGCAGAATACATGCCTTTTAATCTATAGGTCACTGAAATATATTGAAATATTATTCTGCTTCAATATTGATACATTATACATAGTTCAGGCATGTCTTAATAATATTTATGCGCGCACACACACACACACAAAATTGCATAAAGTTAGTGGTTAAAGTATTTAACTGGAATTGGAGAAGACTAAGTTCAAATTTACACACAGGAATGAAAATTAACTGAATAACTTTTGGGTCATTCTCTTTCTGCCCATCCTACCACATAAACTATCTGGAGGGTATTAGGGCAAGATATAGAACAGAAGGCTGAAAAAAACATTTTTTTTTTAGCACATGCTGCGGATCACAAAAATTCATTCTACATTTACAAGTAATAAAGTAGTGCTTCAGGATGCATTGATAGCTTCTCATGAGCCTCCCTAAAATTTCTTCTGCAGGCAGTTTGATAGGATAAGAAATTATTCTTTCATAAGTGAGCTGTTCACATTCAAGATGGCTCTTTCAGGTTTCTGTTATAATGTGATACATTTTAAAACATTGCATTTCAGAATGTACTTTTATTAAGTAAATTATTGTAATTTTGGGATACATAAACTATGTGTAATTTTATTCCTCATTGAATTCTGTTTCTCTGACACATAATTTTTAATCTCTATAGCTCCAGAAAACTGTTCTAGAGTTGGAGAAAACAACTGAAGAATTGAAAAATACACAGACAGATCTGAGAAATGCAGACAAGGAGATTACGGTAAAACTTTTCTTTCAACTTTTATTCAATGCATTATTTGTGCTCTGTACTCATAACTTAACATTCTTTTCAAATATTTTTTCCCACTGAAGTGAAAGCATGCAGATCTCTCTTCCTAAATATCAACACAGAATCAACATAAAACAGGAAATATATAAATTGACTTTAATACATTTTCTTTTTTTAATTTCTACTTTTTTTCCCAGAGCTTGAAAAAAAAGATAGGAGTCCTACAAGATACCATAAAAGTACCATCATTAACCAGTGAAGCACTTAGCCGACTTGTCTCTGAAAGGTTAGCAAAGGGAGAACATTAACATTTGAAACAATGAAGATATTATGCCTAAGCTGTGAATAATATATGCAGACATGTGTAAAATGTTGAGCTAGGTTCTTCAAAACTATGAAGTTTCTTCTTACATCTTGTCAGTTAACTTGGCCATTTAGTCCGTAGTGATCTGAGTGGCAGTGGTATTCCAATATTTGGGGAGGAGAGTTTTCATTTTAAGAGAGTTTTTAATTCACTTCAGTATTTTGCCATTTACCATACCAATATCTATATAATCCTTAAAAAATTGCAGTGGTAATGTAGAACCTCTTATAAACAGAGCTTCTCCAGGATCATTTCATTTGTACCCAACCTGGCCCTTCAAGATTTGCAATGGTGTACCCATTGCTACTTTAATCAAGTCCTTGCTTCTGACTCCCTTCTTTCTTTCCACCTTTCTCAATATTAGACTTGTCATCATGTTTTCGCATAATATTCCTAAAATATTATAATTAGAATCAATCATGTATGCATCAAGTGACATCTCTGGGTTGTTAGTAATATATTCTACTATATGTTGTACCTTGTCTGGATGTATGGAATCTTCTTTTTATTGTTTTCTACTTTTAGTGTAATTTAAATTAGTCATTCTAATATCCTATGTTTATTAACATTGTGAGTGAGGCAACTCAATGAACAAAAAACCCCATAACTTTCAATTCTTCAATTTCTTCTGGTACTCTTCTGAGTATATACTGTTACTGAACACCCCCAGTATTTTTTGCTCATCCCTCCCAGGAACACTGGCCTACCTTGATGAGGCAGGGTAGCAATATCTGTTGGATATGTCGTGTTGGATAATTTTCCTACCTTTAGTCATTTGTAAAACAATAAAAGAGAGAGAGAGATGGATGGGGTGGGTGGGTGTGTTTTCCAGAATATTAAGATGGGGTATAAAGATACACATAGCCAGGATCCAAATTATAATACTTGTTCATTGACTTATTTCTAAACAGAATTTCACTTATTCTTTTGTATGGCCTTTTCCTTTTTCTATCAGTATTAACTTTCAGGGTCATAGCATGTGAAAATAAGCTAGAAGCAGAGAAGGATGCACTCATCCACTTGATCATGTTATACTCTGTTGTGATATTTGCATAATTGATCCTTACAGCCCTGCTCCTGCACAATTTCTGAACCCAAAGTTTCATCAACCTGTTCACACTAATGAGATTGACCTTAATGCTACTTTTGATGTAGAGACTCCAAAGTCTCATAAGAAAGCTGTTGCTCCTGCCAAAAAGATCAAGCTAGATAAAAACCCGTAAGTACAATTTCTGTACTTTTATTATCCCTGTATTTGCTCAATCTGCTGCATATTCCATTTTATGCAAATGCCACGAACAAGTTTTTTCAATCATCTTAAATTCTATGGCTAAGCTTTAGAAATAAAATGTAATCTAGTAATTCTTGAGCTCTGCAGAAACATGACTCAAATATAACTGAATTTATAAACACAATTGCCCTTATTTTTCTGATTTCTATAAATGTCTTACAAAAGCCATCTCAATTGTTTCATCACAGAGTTCTGAAAGAACAATTGTAACTTGCAAGTCCACTATTTAAAGATAATTGAAGCCCAATAGAAAAAATAAAGAGTTATATATGGAAGAAGGATACAAATACATGTTGCTTAAATTTCGTACTAAATAATCTCATAAATTTCTATATAAATTTCCTATACTAAACTAGCTTACTGATATATTACTAACCAGACTTTTATATATACAGTATTTCAACAGAACACTAAAGGCAAAAAGCAGGAGTACATTTTCTCCCCTATGTTAAGAATTAGCTCAGTCTGATTTAGTAGTTAAAACACCAGGCTAGAAATGAGGAAATTTTCCTGCTTTAGGCATGAAAGCTGACTTTGAGCCAGTCACTTATTCATTACATCAGATTCTGGCAACAAGCCAGTCCATCAATTCCTGTCACAACGAATGAATCAAGAGGAAGGGGAGGGGGATTGTTAGACTTCAGCCAAAAAATGAAGACTAGCTGAAATGCAGAAGCAACAGATGTTCTGAATTCTTTGTTGTTGTTGAGATTGTATGTTATTTTGTGAGCAGGAACAGTAAAAACCAGAGCCATTGATCCATTTTTTTCAGTGCCTTCTAGTGTTCAATGTTCAAGATTATCTCATCAGTTGTTTTTAAATATAAACCTATATTTTCCCAAGGGAAGGATTCTTTCAATTAACTTCAAAAATCTTAATCCATTTAAAACTTTCTAAAGCCAATGATCCTTTTGCTGCATATTCTCTCACAATTATTTTTTATAAATCTTTAAATTTGTAGTTAAAACTTATTTTTTTAAGAATTGAAGAAAACTCACCCAGTGTTTTCAATAAGGCTTGCCAATCTAAAGGGTCTCAATCTTTTAAGAAGTGTTTAAAAAATTAAATCCAAATTATTAGGAGGTGTGCCTTGATCAAACCTAGCATCCATATATATTAGCAGCTTTACGCGAGATGAAATCCTTCAACTTCCAGCCTATTGCAAGCTGACCACAAAAACAGTTTCTGCCACCTGCTGAACAAAAAAAAAAAAAAAA
>BHFT01018037.1:0-15002 GCA_004320025.1 Laticauda laticaudata | reverse complement strand
AGGTGCAATAAAAGTAATGTAAGTAAGTAAGTAAAGTAAGGAAGAATAGACTAGTTGATTTCATTTCAGAGAAAACTATTCTCAAATCTCAGAAACACTAGAGTAATTGGTTAGTTATATGCACCAGGCTAAAAAGAAAGTTCTAACCAGCTTCATTTATAGTTCTATATTGCAATTATGGGATTATAAGTTAAATAAAAAGATGTGGAGAAAATCTGAAAAGCCATTTTAAGTTAAACACCTTGGGTATGTTGCAAGAATATTTCAAATTAAATAACAGGCTTAATGCTGCAAATACATGCCTAATTAAAGGGGGAAGGTCTTCACCACAATATCTGTTGTTCAGGAGACTTACAATATTAAAAAAAGCAAAAGACAATATATTTATTATGAATATATGTATGTTCAAATACAACTTTAAACAAGAATTAGTTGAACACCATCCAATCTTTTAAAGAGCATTCACATAAAAATCTAATGGCAGGAATAAGAACTTATAACCAATCTACATCAGTTGCAGAAAACAATTATGAAAGAAAAATCTCTCACCAAAATATATCCAACTGTTGAACAATCAAATGATATTCTCAGTTAAGTTTCTCCTTTTTAAAAATCATCATGTTGGATTTATAGCTCTACTGTGTATCCACTATCAACTTGGCTTCCCATCAATGGAAATCTATTTGAAGAGTTCTCCGCTAGAAAGTAGAAAGAAGCATTTTCTTCTTTTCCTATTATTCTTCATTTCTGCACAACCTTTCAGAATCACTTTTCACTGGACATTAAAGGGGAAGAAAACTTTCAACATACCTTGAGTGTAGAACACAGCATTTCCATGTCAGAAATAGCTTTCTGGAGTGATTCTATAGTGGCATTACGTAGATCCAGTGTCTCTCTCAATGAATTTACAATACATTGACAATCTCGTTTTTCTTTCTCTGAAGCAAAAAATTATAATGGAAGTAAGGGCCCACCTGAGTTTTATAAATTTCTATATTTAGTGAAGAAATAATTCTTAACACACATACCCGTAGCAAAGATCTAGAATTGAGTGAGAAAGAGAAGGAATTTAGCCAGAGGCAATCGTGTGTGCAACAGAGTACAGAATAACAGAGTTAGAAAGGATCTTGGACGTCTTCTAGTCCAACGCCTTCTCAAGCAGGAGTCCCTACACAATTGCAGACAAATGGCTGTCCCCTCACTTCTTAAAAACTTCCAGTGATGAAGCACCCACAACTTCTGGAGTCATTCCACTGATTAATTGTTCTCACTGAGGAAATTTCTCCTTAATTCTCAGTTGGATCTGTCTTTGCTAAGCTTCTACCTGTTACTTCTTGCCTTGCCCTCGGTGCTTTAAAGCAGGGGTCGCCAACCTTTTGGACCTCAGGGACCACCAAACTCATAATTTTAAATCCTGCGGACCAGAGACTCTGGGAAAATCCCAAAAAAGTCTGCAGGAAAATCCCCCACCCCGTTTTCCTACTGATTGATAGTTCTTTATTTGGAATTGCAGGATACCGTCAACAGCTCTGTTCTCAGGGGGAGAGAGAGAGAGAGACTTTTGGCTTCAGGCAAGAAAAGCAGCAGAAGTCTTTCTTTCTCTCTCCCAAACTCCACCAGAAATAAGTCTTTGTGAGACTTGTTGCACCAGCACAGTCTCTTGGAGCAGGATGCCTTGCAGGATCCCAAAAACTCATTTCTGGTGGAGTTTGGGGAAGACAAAGAAAGACTTTTGCTGCTTTCCTTGTGTGGCCAAGTGAGGCGCGTGGGGTAAGTGGGGCAAGTTCCCCCCCTCTGCCCTTTCCCCCCTTCCCCTCACNGGGGTAAATGGGGCAAGTTCCCCCCCTCTGCCCTTTCCCCCCTTCCCCTCACTACCTCATGTTGTTTGCAATGCAAGTGACACAAGCCTTGTGTTCCCACCAGCCATGTGGGCAGCACAGCCTTGTGTTCCCGCACAGCCTGAATTAGTTTACTTTATTGTCACTGCACCTCATACAAAGAAATCAAACATCATCTTCACTGCACATCATGACCATGAAAATAAACACAAATACACATCCTTCACACTCCACATTAATTGCTTTGGGAGTGACATTTCTCTGCAGACCACCACAATTTTCTCATGGACCACCAGTAGTCTCTGGCCCACTGGTTGTTGACCATTGTTTTAAAGAACAGGTTGTTCCCCTACTTTCTGTGACAGTGTCTCAAATATTGGAAAACTGCTATTATATCATCCCCAGTCCTTGTCTTTGTTAGACTAGACATTCTGAGTTCCTGAAAGTGTTTATTGTATGGCTGACCAATCTTTGTTGTTATTCTTTGCATTCTTTCTAGAGTCTCAGAAACCTTTTTGTACCGTGTTGACCAAAACTGCTCCACTAATTTAGTCACTTTGTCAAAGAATGCAATAAAATCACTGTCTTTATCTGGCTCTCCAAAAGCTGAGGGCATATCTATTTTTTTCTGGGAACATTCCTCTGGGAATCGCTTCCTTTTCAACTTTGTTTTTGTATTGTGTATGTGCAAATATACAAGGAGAGACAATTCTAAAGAAAGAGGGTAGCAAAAAGATGGGCTGACATACTGTGGATGAGATTCAAGCAGAACTCCCCATCTCCTTTTGATTTTGACATCATTCACTATCTTGGATGGAAGGTTGACTCAGCCTTCCATCCTTCTGAGGTGGGTAAAATGAAGACCCAGATTATTGGAGGCAATATGCTGACTCTAAAAACCGCTTAGAAAGGGCTGTAAAGCACTAAAAAGCCGGACTTCCGGTTTGGGCTTCTTCAGCAACGGACCGAAATCGCGATTGTGTGCAGTTTTGATCCATGCTCGCCGCTGGAGCATCCCGAGCCACCTGGATTCAGGGCTGAAGCCACCCTGTAGAGGTGGTGAAGAAGGGGAAGCTGTCAGAGGGGTTGAGGAGAGCCTCATCTCTCCTCCTCAGTGGGCCATTACTCCCTTTTCCAAAGGCAGTTGCAGCGGTGGTCAGAAATGGCCACCTCAAAGGAGAACCCAACTGGACAAGATTGTACAGGAGGAAGTTTAAAGGAGAAAGTTTGACGGACTGGGTTGAATGGAGAACATCCATTTAAGGTACCTGGAACCTGAATTTTAAAGACTAATACTATTCCTAAAATAGATTTTAAGTAGCGAAAGAGAAAGGGAAAGGAAATGGAATTGGCTTTTTTTCCCCTCTCACATTGACAGTTTTAATTGACTTGGAACGTTAAGAAGAAGAGATTCAAATAAAAAATTGATACTAATCCACTTTGACATTAATAGGCTATTTCTAGCTGAAAATAAAGTGTCAAAGGGATAGAAGATTCTTGGATAATTTAAAATTGTTGTTTAAAAAAAGAAAGAAAGCAGCGGAGGGAAAAAGGAAACAAGAGGGTGGATTTGGAAAATGGAGATCACTGGAACTTAAAAAAAATCGATAGTGGAATTTTAACAAGGCTTGCAAAAGATACATGTTTAACTTGTAACAAAGTTCAGCTACAAAGTCTGGAAAAAGAAAGTGAGAAAAGAAGTAAGAAACATTTTGGATTATTGGATGATTCCTGGAACTTTGGATGGAGGATCCTAATGAAACAAAAAAAAGCAATTGGGGGTTGTTTAAAAATGTTTAAAATGGCATCACTCCTTAAAGAGTTAAAAATGAGACTTAAAGAACAAAAAGAGAAGCACAAGAGGGAAGATCTTTTGGTGACATATTTCAATTTTTAGAAATGGAGATCTTGAACTATGAAAAACAAGAAATGCTGGCAGAACAAGAAGGCAGGATAAAGAAGAAGCCATCTTTAATAACCAAGCAATTTTAAGTTGGGTAAAAAGGGAAAGGGGAAAGGAGTTAAAAACTTAAGCATTGAAGCAACAACAACAAAAAAAGAGTAATTTGAAAAGTAAATCATAATATCAAGAAGAAGCAGAAGGGAGGATCACAGAAAGGAGAATCAGATAGAATGGAATAAAAAGGGGAGGAGAAGAAGAGAGGAAGAGGGAAACGGAAAGAAGCTACAAAGGACAGAAACAAGATATAGAGGTACAGGAAAAGCATACAAGAATTAAAGTATAAACCTATTTAAAAGACACAGAGACAATGGTTTAAATTTAATTTAAAGAGAGGATTCTGCAAGGGTGCATGGAGTAGTATTGTTAGAAATAGAAAAGGTTAGAAAAATATGTAGATTATTAAAGTGATAGAAAAATTTCTATTAAAAGTGTAGTGGAATATTTGTTTGTAAAGAGAATAAGGCTCTCAATGATTTAAAAAGAAAGTTTAAAAAATCTGAAAAAGAAACATGGAAGATTTTTATCAGTTGACAAGATAAACTTGAATAAGAATAATAACTTTATTGATTACTGTTAATAAACTATTGTTTGGTTTTTTATTTAAAGAACAGTAATAAGTAAAATAGGAAATATAGATGATTAAAGTGAAAGACAACTGATATTACAGGTAATGTTGTTAAAAGAAATAGTAATGTAAAAGATTGTTATTAATATTAATGCAGAACTGTACTTGAACAGAATAATTATTCCATTTACCATTGTATACCATATATACACAGATATATATACTTGTTTTTTACGTTTTCGCGGTACTTACATGTAAGTACTTAATCCACCAGACTGTCAATCATTTGGAAGCCTGCACTCTCAAATAGAAGATCTCCACACCATCAAGCCAGGCAAAACCTGGGCACAAACAACTCCCTCTGATGCCTCCAGCTCAAACACCCCCACCAGGCACCCAGCTGAAACCTGGCTTCCTAATAGATAATAGCCGTCCTTTTCACACGAAGCCAAGCTGCATTGAAAGCCTCAGTGCAGGAGCAGAGTGTTGCCAGCCAATCAAAGCCACAAAACAGACAGAAAAACCAGAAACACCAATCAAACAAACTCAAATCCAATAAACACAGACCAAGACTCCCAACCAATCAGGATGTAGAAAAAAACATCCTGGCACAGTCAATAGGCTAGCCTCAAATTTAAAACCACCGACTGTGATAGCCTGACCCCACATAAAAACTCAATACAGAAGCCTGATGATGGCAGATGAGATTCTGCTGAAACGTTGCTACAATTTAAAAGCAACTACAATGACGTGGATAATACCCGAAGAAGCTGAACAGCACAGATATATAATACAATATATACTCTTTTCTTTTAAGAAATTTAGTAATGTATTTTTAAGGGAATGTACCAAGCAGAATTCAACTGAAAATAGTATGTGTTTATAAAATAGAGGTTAGAAATGAATGTGAAACTGTAAAAGGTGTAATTTAAATTTTAAACAGAATTTGAAAAAAGATACAAAGGTGTTACACTCCAGTCTAGTAATTACAGGGAAATTTTGTTTTTATGAGAAAAGATAATATAGAAATTGTAAACAGGACAGCCGAAAGTATACAAAACATTGATTAGAAAGATTTTAAAAATTAGAAAAAGACATGTATTTGAATTAAGAAAGGAATGCAATAATTTTAAAAAAGGCTAAATAGGCAAAGTAATAAATAGGAAAAGTATTGAAAAAAAATTGCAAAAATAGTTATAAGATATGGATTAGAATATATAAGATAAATATGTATTGAGTTTATGACTGTATGGAGAAGTGATAACCCGGGGCCACGCTGTTTTCAAAAAAGATATCTTATTTGTATTTGTATGTTTTGTGAAAACTTAAATAAAACTTTTATTATAAAAAAAGTACTATAAAGCAGTATATAAGTCTAAGTGCTATTGCTATCTCATCCAGGGCCAATTACAATCTTTTACAGTCCCAAAGGACTTTTCTTGTAGATTAATGATTCCCCATTCTGTTCTAAAAATTGTTTGGAAATCTGTTAAAACCATTGTATCAATAGCACTTGATACAAAGTGCTAAAAATAATCCTTGTTAAAAACTTCACCAGATTTCAAAGCCTCTTTTATACCACTTCAGAGCTTGTTCAGTGAGCTGAGGCAATATAAATACACTAGGCTCCTATTCATAGTGGTATTCTGCTTCGCTCCCAACTTAAAGACTGTTAATTTCAACTACCAGTGAGAGCCTCAATCATTATTTTCAAAAATAATGTTGAAACTGGAATTATTTTCAAAAATAATGCTGCAAGTAATGAATGTCCTCTTTCTCATCCTTTCAGTCTGAATTACAGTACAAAATTGAGTTGGCCAAAACCTGACTCACCTAAAGCAACCAGATCACTTTGAAGATGCAACATAATTTTACTAGCAGGCAAACAATAAAGCAGCATCTACTGGGCACCCCAGCAAAGCATTAGCGCTTTGCTGGGCAACCCTAATCAAATACAGAACCAGAGCTTATATACTCTTGGCGTAGTAGATTGCAAAGGCAAGGCAACCAAACAGGCAGACCCAGTGAAAATTACTGTAAAGCATGACCTCAGAGTGTTTTTGGATAATCTGTCTGGGTGACCATAATAAGATCACCCAGACAGATTATTCCAAAACACTCTTTTCCTACTAGTTCAACATGTCAGCAATACAACAGTATGTCTGAGATATAGTCAATGAATATAAATAGTTTCATTTAGTGGGCCATAGGCTGCAACTGATTCGTCTCCCTTTCACTGCTCAGGATCAATTAGTGAATGCAGGAGATGTGGGGGTGGGAGGTGTCAATTTTATCCTCACGATACATATATCCCATATATACATATGGGACAGAAAATAATCCAATAAGAATGAATGTTTTAGAAACAATGACTTTTCCCGGCTGCTCTTATAAACCTTTCTCTTTTATTGTATTCTGATATTTTAAGACTTCTGTCTTTCAAATTAAATGACATTTTCTTCACTCTGTATGACTTATAATCATCTATAGAAAATAATAAAAAAGATCATATTCTTAAAATTGTGGAAATTGAAGGGAGTGAATAATTACTCACAGAACATCCTCTTCCCTTCATAAGTTTATTTTTCAGTTCCATGAGCCAAACCTATAATGTTTCTATTGCACAACCCTGGACATTTAGCAGATAAATACAGTATTTCCCAAAATAATTATGAAGATTTGGAGTGTTTGGATGTTCATCAAGCTCAACTTTATCATGTAAAATCTATGGCTAAACAAGATTTGGCCCATAATCAACTAGTGGTTCATATTTGTTTATTTATTTATGGATGGTATGGCTAAATATGGTGGTTAATGGCATTTTGTTTATTGCCAACAGAAGGAAATACAGGTAAGCTCAGAGTTGAACCGTGGAGTCTCTCTCAGAGCTTGGTTGACTGCTTGCAGATGTTTCATTACTCAAGTAGGTAACATGTCCAATCCTAGAAGGGCCTGTGATTTGCTTTCTGTTATATCCAGTAATTTGGCTGTCAGCATTAGTGGAAGTATTATTTTCTCCCTAGTAGTTCCTTGATTGTTTAGTGTTTGATTATTAAATCCCTGCCTGGTGTTTTTGGATTTTTTGGTATGCACCCATGAACACCAGTTAGGAATCAGAAGACATAATAAAAACTTATTAATTTCACAACAGATGGACAGACTGAACTACAGTTTCAACTGGAAAGAAGTAAGCATCCTCGACCAAGCTAAATCCCAGAACACCAGGGAGAAAATAATACTTGGCCCTCATACAATCAACAGGCACATAGAGAGAAACAACATTTATACAGTGTTCAAGAGACAATAAAAAAAGCTAAAAAGAAAACAAAAAGACCAGAACAGCTCCTCACTAGCAATCAACACCAAGATAAGCAGGGATTAGCAGCAGGAGTAACACTACACAAACAATCAAGCAGTAAACAACAACTTAAATAACTATAGGTAGTCCTCAACTTATGACAACTGAGCCCAGAAATTCTGTCGCTAAGTCTGTTTTATTCCCATTTTACACCCTTTCTTGCCACAGTTGTTGTAAACCACTGCAGTTGTTAAGTTAGTAATATAATTAAGTGAATCTGGCTTCCCCATTGATTTTGCTTGTCAGATCAGAAAAGGTGATCACATGACCCCGGGACTCTCTAAATATAAGTCAGTAACTCTCTAAATATGAGTCAGTTGCCAAGCATCAAAATTTTGATCAAATGACCATGGGAAAGCTACAATGGTGATAAGTGTGAAAAGTGATTGTCAGTCATTTTTTTCAGTGTAGTTGTAAGTTTGAACAGTTGCAAAACAAACTGTTGTACGTCTAGGATTACTTGTACCAATATAAACAGAGGGCAAACCTTATTCCCTTCTAGCACTGAAGATGCTACATGATAGAAAACGAAATGTCTGCAAGAAAACTGCTCAGCACCAAATAGTCTACATCAGGGGTCCCCAACCACCAGGCCAGTACCGGGCTGTGGATCATTTGTACCGGGCCGCAAAGAATGAATAATCGTGATTAAAATATATATAAAAATATGTTTTTAGTAAAGAAATAGTAAAGAAGCCCTTTACTATTGGGGAAGAATTGATTTTGCCGGTCCTTGAAAAAGTGTTTCTGCGTGAAACTGGTCCCTGGTACAAAAAAGGCTGGGGACCACTGGTCTACATTTCATTCTTAATCATGTGTGGAGAGAAGAAACGTCATTCCTCAAATTTGGAGGTAGAAGAAATTTTATACAGATGTGTAAAAAGACTAGGTCTAGGACAATACCATAACAACAATTAGGTCCTCAACTTACATTTTAGTGTCTCAGGCCACTCATTTTTCAACTTACCTTTCATGGATAGCTGAGCTTTCACCCTATCTAGTTCATTCTGAAACACAAAGAGAATCAAATCAGATTAAAGAATAGAGTCCAAGACATCATCACAACTTTTAAAAAATGTATGTATAGGCAATGTATGTTAAGGCCAGGCAGGCTCTGTCTGAGCAAAACATGTGTGATGTGTTCACTGTTGCTCATTTTCTGAACGTTATATAATTCATGTTGTTATTTGTCTGATCACTTATAATGGTCAGTTAATCAGCTTATGGTTACTAATTTATTATCACAAATCAACTGACTGATGCAGGGAAAGCAGAAGAGCCTCCAATGGATCACAGTTTTGACAATCACTACTTTAGAACTACAGAAATGTTAAAAACAAGATCTTGAAGAATTAATATCAGAAAAATTATCATCTTATTACTGCATTTTTCAGAGTATAAGACACTCCGGAGTATAAGATGCACCTAGCTTTTGGGGAGGAAAAGAAGAAAAAAAAATCTGCCTCTGCCTCTGGCTCCCAGCATCCATCTGGTATTCATCTGGCCTGTTCACCGCTGCCACGGTCTGTTCACCACAGCCCGTTTGCCACCGCAGCCCATTCTAGAATAGCAGATTAACCCCCCTCTCCCCACCGCAATATTCGCTGTATAAAACACACAGACATTTTCACNCAGCCCATTCTAGAATAGCAGATTAACCCCCCTCTCCCCCCCGCAATATTCGCTGTATAAAACACACAGACATTTTCACCCACTTGTATAGTGCTTCAGATCCAAAGCAAAAAATAAAAAAAATACTTGAGAATGGATGTGAGCATAAACACTACACCTATCAGTGTGTCTGTAAAGCAGACACATTTTTATTCAAAGGTGTTTATATTAAGCACTTAATATAAACACCTTTGAATAATCTTATTCCAAGTACATTGTTTAGTTTAGGAGCTACCTTGTACAGTGACTATTTGCAGTTATGATTGATGTCAAAAAAGCAACTTTGTGACCAATCCTTGAATTTACAACCTTTCAGGTCCGTAAAGCAAAGGAAAAGTAAAGTAAGATCATAAGCATGCTTGCAGTTTTACTTAGTGACTGCTTCATTTAACGACTGCCTCCATTTTGGTCTCTAAATGGGACTACCTGCAATAGGTATAAACTTTTGCAAGGCAAGTCCAATTTTCCTACCTGCAGACTTTCTGCATCCAGTTCTGACTGCTCCTCTAGGGCAACATCAAAAAATAATTTGTTGATTATGTGTCTTTTCCCAACCTATAGAAAACATGTTAAAAAAAATCCCAGTAAATAAATGTGAACAATTGTTTCTAAAACAGTAATTTGTATTTTATTGCAATACAATACAATAAAGTTATCTCAGAACATTAAAAAACAAAGCTTTCCTCAACATTAACATAATATGCATTTGTATATCCACTAGACATCTAAATTGTAAGATTGGAAACATATGTTTAAGGATTGAAGGACAGCAGGGATATTAATGTAACCTACCAAACATGAGTGACTCACCCCAAGGTGACACATTTCCAATTTCTATTATCACTCTCCACTCTTTCCCAAATTTGCAGTCATCATTCCAGCACAGAGTTTTGGAATGTTGACCAAATAGCTCATACACCTTTGGAAAGTCAGTGCAATTTGTTCTCTGGAAGTTTCAGCTTAGCAGCTGAGGCTGAGCTCATGCTGTGCCAAATCCAAATATGTGCTATTTGCTTTATAAAAAAAATATAATTGAAATTGAATGTGATAACTATCCCCACCTCCCCCATGCAGCTACAGCTTTGTGTTCTAAGTATTATATACAATCATGACACTCGCTAATTGCATAGTTACTCTTTCAGAAGATGCTATTTTGTTTCTTGCTGCATGGTAACCAGAGATGCAAGAAAGAGGTGGGGAACAATAGAGGGAACCAACAAGTCAGAAGAGCAACAAGGGCCAAACCCTGACAAGGACAGAAAAAGGTGGAAGCACAATTAAATAAGAACATACTGCTTAGCACTCGACAATCGATTATCATTTGAAACTTTGAACTTCATTCTGTGTTGCAGAGGGATAATGATAAGATTCTGATTGAAGCTTTCAAAACATAAGTGGAAAGCTGAATGGAACATATTACATAACTGATTTAACTGGAGTTTAAATTAGTAATTTCAGTAAGAAAATAACTTCAAAAACGCTCCTAAAATTAATAAAATAATTCACATTCAAATTGCAGTGAAATTAAAAAATAGTTGCAACTGAGCTGTTATTCAAGTGCATCTTAATTTCAATTACTCTAGATTTGAGCATCTTCACCTGAGCAATGTCAACTGAAATCTGATCTCAAAATACAAAAATGGGGTCAGAATTAGACTAGTAAATCTTGAACGAAACCTACAATTTAATGCAGCTATCCCCTATCAGATTCCCTCCAAATGTGTTTTGTAATACCCAGGCTACCTACCATTGATGAATAATAACAAATCATTTTTCTAAAGTGTGCATCAATCTTAGCATAAGAGAAGCAAGTCAACTCCATAACAAATCTTACAGTATAACAACCTGTAAATTCGTGTTCCTATAAGAAAGTTTATGCTTGAAAAATACACGACTAATGGGACTTCTATTAAAAGCAATCAGAACAAAGTAACAGAATAACAGAGTTGGGCAGAATTTTGCAGGTCTTCTACCAGTAGTCCAACCTTCTGTTAAAGCAGGAGACTTTATACCATTCCAGAAAGTGGCTGCCCAGTCTCTTTAAAAAGCCTTCAGTGATCAAGCACCCACAACTTCTGAAGGCAAGTCGTCCCACTGGTGAATTGTTCTGTTAGAAAATTTCTCCTTAGTTCTAGGTTGCTTCTCTCCTTGATTAGTTTCCACCCATTGCTTCTTGTCTTACCCTTGGGTGCTTTGGAGAATAGCTTGACTCCCTGTTCTTTGTGGCAGCCCCTGAGATATTGGAACACCACTATCATGTCACTCCCAGTCCTTCTTTTCACTAAACTAGACACAGCCAATTCCTGCAACTATTCTTCGTATGTTTTAGCCTCCAGCCTCCTTATCATCTTTGTTGCTTTTTGCACTTTCTAGAGTCCCAACATCTCTTTTATAATATGGTGACCCAAAGTAGATATGGTGTTCTAAATATTCTATTCTAAATCATCTTCATCCAGCTTTTTTTCCTTAAAGCTGAAGTCAAATGGTAGAAATAAAACTTCTTACCTAACAGGAAAAACAAATCCCAGGGGTTGCAGCTACCAATTCATGAGCAGAATACTTTATAGAAGTATTATTTATGCATAAATAAACCAGCACCTAAAAAGTACATAATTTATTGACGATCTACAGTTCAGGCATGATTTAAAAGGAATTTATACCCCAGAGTAGCATAAATATAGGTATGTTGTGAGGCACTTTTGCTTCGGCTATGATGGCTGGATTCAAAAGATGAAATTTCAGTGTGGGGAACAGAGAGAAGGCAGCTGGGTAAATATCTGCTGGTGCTGCTAACTGAGCATCCATGTGGTGCCGGTTTAAAGAAGGCACTTAGATGAGTGAATGTTTGCTAGTACTTGCTGATGGGATAACAGGCTTCCTGGAGCTGCTTGCTGCCCTATAACAGTGGGCTAAAAGGGGGAGATAGGCAAATGGGGAGAACTGAAGTGCCCCTGAGGTACAAGAGCATGAAGCACCTAAATTTTGTTCATTGATCACAGGGTGCTGTAACACTGGGTACAAATTGTAAGTCCTTTTTTTTTCAGCACAGTTGTAATTTGAATGAATGGTTGTAAGTTGAGGACTACTTATAAAAGCAGCACTTCATAAGTTTTTTTAAAAAAATACTTTAAATTTAGATCCTGCCATTCTGCCTAACAAGAAAACTCATGATCGCTAACATTAAAATATTAACATTCACATTTAAAATTGTAATGAAGAGAATTCAAAGGCCAAACGTATTATTTAATTCCTAAAGGAAGACGAATCTGAAACTTCTGGAAGAATTTATCCCAATTAGGAAACCTCTTTGAAAGAGGGCACACCTCTAACAAGGCCTCTCCTTCAGATCTTAATGTATAGGTAATACTCTCTCATATTCAGGACTAATTTTTATGTCTTTCCCAGACAAACAACTGGCAAGCTGTACAACCAACTTTGTAAATTTAACAACCAAACTTTTTTCTACTAGCAAACACTGCAAGACCTACCTGAATTCTGCACTGTGGACAGGTCCGATTTGGTGCAGTATCAAACCATTGGATGAGACTAGGGCAAATAATGACAATGGGAATGGATATAATTTAAATATTTTGTTAAAAATATTAAATAGGAAAAACAATCAAAGCCAAACAAGTAATACCATGGTTGTGTTTGCATAGCACAATATAGCACAAGCTAGTCAACCATTTAGTTTAGAGTATTGGTATACTCAATAAAGGAGAATATTTTTGACTCAGGGCTGAAATGAGGGATCCCTGGTGTTCTGAGCTTGCTAGACTTGCGACACTTGCTGGCATTGATGATGTTACTTAATGAACCATTTGCAAGAAAAGAACCTCAGTGTTTATATTTAGCCTATGAGGTTATTTTATGATTGGAGCATTGTGCAAACTGAAAAAAAATTACATATCTATTGAGAGATTGTGCAAATCCTTTCCAAAGGCAACCATACTTTCTAAAAATTAACTAAATTGCAGAATATAAATCCTTGAACAATCCACTATGTGGCAAATAGAACACATATTTATTATTATGACTCCTAATGAGTTCAAAGTGAAAACACAAGTGTTTCCACATAGTCAAAGTATTGTACACTATACACTATGTACACTATAGCTTTCAAAGCTGTTCAAGTTTCACTGAAACCACAGCTTAAAGTAAATTAGCAGTTTGCCAATAAGAGTAGTACGTCATGCTAGATTTTGGAGGGGCAAATGTAAAGTATTTCTAAAATTGTTTAAAAATGTGTATTATTTTAACATATATATAAATATGTCTTTGGAATATATACATTGCATGGAAATGTTATTTCTGACAGATCTTTAGAAAATATGCATAAATTGTACATACAAAATATGTGTTACTATAAAATTAGCTTTGAAATGACTCAGTTATGTAAGTTCTTACAGAATTTAAAATCTTGAACAGGACTTAACGAAACTATTCAATGTCATCATCAGTCCTAATCAAGAACAAAATTTCAACTGCATTATATATGCAGAAATAAGGTGAAAAACAATGTAGTAAAATATAAGTCTCAAGAAAGGTACTTAAGTTCTATAAGAAAATCTAACACCATTTTTATTCATATACTCACCACAAATGGTGGAAGGTATGTCCACAGTGAATAGCTGCAACATCAGTTTTATTGTCAAAGAAATCAGAACAGATGGTACAATGGGCACGGATAGGCATGATCTATAATTTCAAAAGAACAGTGTAAGGATCAAGCATGGAAGACCCTCTTCTACAAAGGAAAACATTTCTTAAGGATTTTAAATAAATGGTCCCAGAGGGAAATCTATCTAGAACTTGTCCCAAAAGTGCTTTTTCAAAAGGTAGCTGGACTTTGTTTTTCCTTAAAAATATTCCTCTTCTCATCCAAGAAACTTTTTCAGTTCTTCTTCAGTTCATAACCATGATCTGGATGACTGAGAATCTCACAGATATCTAGAACTTCTGTCACACATATATACTTGTTGAATATGTAGAATAGAACAGCCCATATCAGTGATTCAGAACATTAAACTGTGTTTGATGACTGGAGAACAAATACAAATATCAAAGCTCAGCATTATTTTGTATTGTTTTATCAACTTCACAAGGGCTTTTTACAAATCAGAACATAAGACGTTATAAGCATTTAAAGTCAACAAGAATGTTACTTCTCAAAAATGTCTTCTCCTTCCAAATTGCAACTGATATACAAAACATCCTATCCTATTCCCATCTGGCATTACTACATCATTTCACCCAATTTCCGAACTGGGCAACTTATAAAGCAGAATAGAAGTCTGTGCAGCTCATAATGTAGATGCTTATCAACAGGATTACTGACTACTTTGTAAACAAATCAGGGGCATTTCTCCATTGGAAGTACAGACTCTCTGTCATCCAGACATTAAAGAGAAACAAAGCAGAAAAGCAGAGTTGGCAGGGACCTTGGAGGTCTTCTAACCCAATGCACTGCTCAAGCAGGTAAACCTATACCATTACAGACAAATGGTTGTCCAATCCCTTCTTAAAAACTTCCAGTGAAATGGTGAAAGGTAAGGTTCTACATTTAGGCAAGAAAAACCAAACACACAGGTAAAGTTTAGGCAACAC
>BHFT01018034.1:1283-13816 GCA_004320025.1 Laticauda laticaudata | reverse complement strand
CTGACTGATTTAACTTGTGAATGACTTTGGACTGCTTATTTTGGACTTTGCTTAAACCTTTCTGGAAGTAAAAACATACATTTACTGTTCAGTATATCTTGTGCTCTGTGTGTATTATTCAAACACTACTCTCTATACATCTCCATGTATGTGCTCATTCTCCTAACGGGGAATTACCTCAACAGTATACTCCTATGACATAGCTCATGCTTTGCAAAGAACCAAAGGTTCCTAATTTCTGAAGTAAACATGTCAAGCAGATAATATAAAAGAACTTTCTCAGCTTGAAGTCCTGGAGAGATGCCTGAAACTAGTCAGAAGACTAAGATTTTGGCAGCATGAGCCAGCTGAATCAACAATGCTCTGTAACAAAGCAGATAATTAGTCTGAGTTGATATTAGGCAACTCTCAACATGAGGCTGTTCATCCCTAGGCAAAAATGAGCTCAGCCGCAGAAACGTCTAGGCTTACCTTTTCTTCCTTCAGTCACTGTGTCCATACCTTCTCCATAAAAATGCAAATGGTACAACAAAAATTCCAGATTTTCAGGCCATACTTAGGACCCAGAAATTTAAAGGCAAACTTCAGGATATTCTAAAATATTATAGAATACTTCCAGGATTCTTGTTGTTTTATTTGGCATTATAAATGTTATAAACCTATTCTGTAATAATACAAAACAGGTTTATAACATTGATCATTACAAAAATGAAATAATCTATATAATCTATTACATATTGGAAGTCATTTCTATGTAAAGAAATTATATCTCCAGAATCAATAATTTTGATTCTGGGTAGTATGGAATAAAAATGTAGGTTTGCTTTGTTTTGTTTAGCTTATACATAGAAGCCATTCTGTGAAAATAAAGACATACTTATTTTACCAGGTAACATTTGATGTCTAATTTTGGACTAATTCCTTTGCAGTGAATCAAAAACTTTATCACAGTTAATAATTATCTGTCTAATGACTGCTGATGTGACTTACTTTTCTGTTTACTGTAAAAAAATATTATTCTTAAATAACAAATCCCTGACCTTTCAGTCTAATTCAGCATTCTGTCCACAATATTTCATTATCTCCAGGGGTGGGATTCTTCCAGTTCTCATCTATTCACTAGAACTGGTTGTTAACATTCTGAGCAGTTTGGAGAACTGGTTATTAGAAGAAATTACTGGCCTAATCCTGTCAGGAAGGCCGGAAGGAAACATTCTGGTGATGCTTACAGAAACTGCCTCTCCATTAAACCTTATTATTTTTCGCAGGAATAAACTTCCTGTTTCAGGAACTTCTCTGGAGTTTTTTTCCCCTCCTTTGCTGGTACTTTGCTTGTGTAGAGTGACCATTCAGAGTTACAGTGGCACTGAAACAAGTTACTTATGACCATTTTTCACACTTATGACTGTTGCAGCATCCCCACAGTCATGAGAGACCAGGCAAGGAGATATGTGCCTCAATGTGAGTGATATTGAGTTGGCCACGCCCAATCAAGAACATGACCACCAAACCACGCCCACAAAACTGGATGTTGAAAAATTTGAATCCCACCGCTGATTATCTCCTTCTCACAATGAACACATTATAATTACTTGCAGTGAGATTCTGTAAAAACTGTAAATATAACTTTAAAATATAGTTAGTACTATATTCCAAATAGCTAACTGTCAAACATATGGCAGACATATAGCATGGATTTATACAGAAAGAGTTAATATGTCTGTAAATGTCACTAATTGCAATATTTTAAAACATAGCCATTTTAAATTGCTCCTCGGAAGCTCCATTTTGGTCTGCAACATGCCAGGGGAAGCCTCTGAAGGTCCAAATGGAACAGAGGAATGGCAGATACCTTGGGAGCTCCATTTTGGCTAGCAACATTCATAGCAAATGTTGCAGAGCCTCTGCAGTTGTTCATAAAGCCCATGTCACACCGAACCAACGGATGCAAAGAGGATGTAAAACGGACAAAAAAGCTTGCCATCCGTTGGACGAAAACGAGATTGTACTCACTGCCTCCATTTGCGCTTCCTCCTCTATCCATCCAGCATCCTGTTTATGGACATTTCATCCACTCAGAAAGTTTTGGGCTGCCTAAAACTTTTGCCGCGGAAAATGTATCCAGTTCGTCCATTCTGCATCCGCTACGCCATCCGCTACCGCATCCATTCTGCATCCCGTTACACATCCCGCTATATCCGCTAGGCATTCCGCTGCACATCCGCGCAACTCGATCCACTCGGATGCAGGGAGGAAGCGGAACGGACGCAGAAACAGATGCAGAATGGATGCCTAGTGGAAACAAAGCATTTAAAAACAAAAAATACGTTCGTGGAGGGGACCTATCTCGAATTTAAGGATGTCTGCAGGATGCCTAGAGGATGCCTAGAGGATGCAAAGGGACACCTACACTGCCTATAAAAAGGGGGAGCAACTCGTCTGCATTCACTTTCAGAAGAGCAGCCAGTGGTGCGGACCTCTGCAGCCTTCATTGGCTCTTCCTCTTCCACATCCATCAGCATGTCCACGTGGATCGCAACAAAGTCCCTTTCAGCAGCCACCATCGTTCTGCAACAGTGTGTGAAGCCATCTGCAGGCTCTGTGAACTCTACTGCGAGAAAGAAAAGGAGCCACCCAAAAAGAGTCTGGATCCGAAGATGGTTCACCAGAAGAGCAGAGGATGGACTGTACAACAAGCTCATGGTGGAGCTCAGGAGCGAAGACACTCGGGCGTTCCAGAACTTAATGAGGAATGCCTCCAGCCATGTTTGCTGAAGTTGTGAGCGCCTGACACACAGGTTGACCAAGGGCAAACACCAGCTTTCCGGCCCAGCTGGAACCTGGGCTCAAGGTGCACTCACTCTGCGCCACCTGGCCTCAGGGGACCTCCTACAGGAGCATGCAGTATGGCTGGAGGGTGCCATCCAACACCATCCATTGTGGTCAGAGGAAGTGGTGCAGGCCATCATCGAAGAATACAAGGAGGAGCTCTTCAGTACCCTCCACTGAAGAAGGCTGGAAGAAAGTTACAGAGCAGTGGTATCAAGAAGATAGAACTTACCACACACCGTTGGAGCCATAGATGGGAAGCACGTGGCCTGCAAATCTCCAACCAAACTCAGGCTCCACTTTATTTCAACTCCAAGGGCTTCTTCAGCATCATCCTCTTTTCACCATGGTTCAATGCTGAACTACAAGTTCATTGTACATCGATGTTCAGGCAACGGCTCCATTCTTCAGATGCCCAGGTATACAACGCAAGTGACCTCAAGGAGGAGCTGGAAGGCAACCTCATCCTGGGCTTCCCAGAACCAGAACCCCTGCCAAACGACACACAAATGTGCCCTACTTCATCGTGGGGGATGACGCCTTCTCCTCAACAACCTACTCATGAAGCCCTACTCTTCCAGACTCCTCACCCGTGAAGAGAGGATCTTCAACTACAGGCTGTCCAGGGCAAGACGGGTGGTGGAGAACGACTTTGGCATCCTAGCCAACAGGTTCCAGGTACTTCTCACCACCATGCAGCATCGCCAGAGAGACCTGTGAGCGAGGATCATGCAAGCTTGCTCGCATCCTGCCACAATCTCATGCGCACGCTGCTATCCCAGTGCTTGCGAACAGGCTCGTGGACCTCCAACAAGGCAATGCGGGACATGGAGCCTGGAATGGAGGCAAGGGTGAAACCTGAATCGACAACTGAGCGATGTGCAAGGCCCCAACAGAGTCCTCACAATGAAGCGAGCACGAAGACCAGCTGCAACCTCCTGAGACACTGGTGCAAAGCTGCTCCAAGCCTGGAGCAGTGGAGTGGCAAGAACAGGATGGTAGATGCTTAATGGACTGCTTCCTTACAGACCCTGTTTTCAAATCACAACGGATGAAGATTGGGCCATGTATGTCTGGGTGGTAGCTTCTACAATGAACAGGTGTTTAATAAACGAGTTGTGTTTGTGTGTTGACATGTGGGATGATTATATACATTATTATGTAATAACAGGGCCAAAAGGTGTGGCAGCTGGGAGGGTGGACCATACAGTCTCCACTATGCTTGCAGCTGGAGGTTTATCTATCCCAAGCTAATACCCATCCAAAGGTATCCCTGCCCATCCCACCTGCAACCCATCACCACATCATGCAGAAGGTCTTAAAACCATTTCTAAAAGTTTACTCACCAAGACTTTATCTAAACAAAAAGAAATGAGCCAAGTGCGTGAATCATAAATCGACTTTATTACAACCAAGCTATAAGAGCAAAAATGAGAAGCGTCTGGTACTCCATCTTGAGTCGCTCAGTCCCAGGGTGAAGGGTGGCAGTGTGCTGTGGAGGTGCTGGTGCTGGAGTGCTTGTCATTCAGCTCCTTCAGAAGCAGAAGCAGCAGAAGCGCCAGCCCCAGAAGAGTGAAGCTCCCCAGAGAAGCCCAGCAGAGAGTACCAGGACGTGAGAGGCAGGGGGCGGGATGGTAGCCCTGTCCCGTCTTGCCAGGGGCTTGGTCAGCAGATTGGCTGAGGCTTGCTGTGCTTCCGCATGGTGTGGGGTTGCTGGCTGGCAGGGAGGCTGGCCAGGACCAAGGCTGGCATGGAAAGCTGGCAGGAAGGCTGGCAGGCAGGCAGCACTAAGGCTTGCAGGAGGCGGAGGCAGGGAGACCGGTCAGCAGGCTGGCAGGCTCATGCAAAGGCCAACCAAGAGGTGGCAGGAAGGGCTGGCACCAAGGCTGGCAGGAATGGCTGGCAGGCAGCATGCACCAGGGCTGGCAGGTTCAGACCTGGCAGCAAGGCTTGCAGGCAGGCTGGCAGCAAGGCTGGCAGGAGTGCTGCAGCAAGGCTGGTAAGCAAGGCTTGTGCAGGCAAGGCTGAGGCGCAGACAATGCAGGCAGGACAGGCAAGAGGCATGTCGATGTGTCTGAAGCAGGTGCTTTCCTCTGAATGGCGACCTGCTTCGAGCTGCTTCCATATATCCGCGGGGCTGACGCAATGCATCCCCCGATGTCCCACATTAAACGTCAGGCATCCGCTAGGCTTGCCGTCTGCCAATCCCGCGTTTATCTGTGCTCGCGTTCCGCTCTGCATACCGCTGTCATCCGTTCGCGGTCACTTTGCTGAGGCCCCTTGGAAGCCCTGCCGTTTCATAACACAAATCCATCCTCATCTGCTTCCATCCACTGGGCTTTCCATTCCGCATCGCTACTTGCATCCCACCTGCGGCTTATCGCACCATTTTTTCGCCTCCTTTGGAGAGGCGATAACCTACGGATGCGAACGTTTTGTTCGTCCGCTGTGTTCCCTTTTTGCATCGCGTTGTGCGTGTGACATGGGCTTTAGGTGAACATCTGCGTGATTCAACAGTTTCAGGAGTTGTTTGAAAATGCTAGGGGTGCCTATTGTGTATACTTCAGATGATCACTAAAAGGCTAGGTCCACACTGGGCCGACGGATGGAAAATGTATGCAAAACGGACACACGTGGACGAGCAAGAAATGCTCAAGGGTGGCTCCATCCGTTGTATCCCACTCTCAAAAGTACACCCCAAATTTGCATAAAACAGAACAGACAACAATGCGAAAAGAACGGACGGGGTAGAAACCGTAGCCGAGCGATGGTCAAGTGGAATTGTTCATAGAAGCCTACAATGGAAGGCGATGGAAAAGGGAGTGCAACATTCCGCAGGGGCTTCCAGGTGAGAGACATAGCGAGCAGACACCCGTAGCGGAAGGAGCGGATAGTGTAGGCGGATGAACGCGGAAATACTGCATCACGGATGCTACTAGGAATGCCATAGCAGATGCGTAGCAGATGCAAAGCGTTCACTGCGGCATGCGGGAGGAGTGAATTTCATTCAGCTCCGCGATAAAAAGACGGAATGTCAGCACGCAACCGCAGTCAGCATTCACGAGGAAGACCTGCTGCAGAGACATTCTTGAGAGGACACACCATGGTCGACAGCAGGGAGACAGCCCCTCTGAGTCACACCCTCTACCCTCAGACAGCCCACAGCAGAGCCACTGGCTCTTCTTCAGCCAGGAGGCAGCTACTGTCTTGCAGGCAGGTTGTCTTGGAGGACCCCCTCAGCAGAGACCCCCCCAACATGTGAACTCCCCATGCTAGAGGATTGTGGGAGATCCCCTTCTCAATTGGAGCTAAAGAAGAAGCAGCAGCCAGGAGACGCACACTTACACCCCCCTCAGCTCCTACCTCCACCAGAAGCAGGCAGAGAGGCAGACATTGATGGCCAGAGCCACACATGATCCCTGCTGGAGATCAGGGACACCATCAAGACCAGCACAGATCTTCCTCCTCAGCGTAGTCCACAGCAATATGCCATCCTCTAAGCCGGCAAGCCCTTTTATCATGTTATGTGAGCCAGACCCTCATGGACCTTGCCCGAGGCCGATACCGGGTTGATGAAGGAGATAAATCACAGCATGCTGCACCAACCTCCGGCCCAGTGAACCTGCTCCGACCGCACTCAGATTGCTCCTCCACCCCAGGCGAGTGTCACAGGCCCTTCCACGGCTTTCAACAGCCCCTTCACCTACAAGGCTACGAGTACCTAGGAACTCCACACCAGAGCATCCCTTCCCAGTCAGGCCCAGGTACATCACATGCCATAGATGCCTCACTGACCCAACTGCAGAACCAGACAGCCCATACACTCTCTCCTCCACCCCACAGCCCAAGCCCTTCAACAGAAAATCTGTCATTCAGTCTTTGCCTGACGATCTCAGGTCCTTGGAGAAGCTGCCTCTCAACTACACGGGACTGAGTCAGCTTCTTGAGAGCTTCCTGAACCACACCATCCCCTTTTTGTCCTCTCGGGCCAGGCATCCCAATGGCGCCTCAGAACCACACATCCAAGCAACAGCCACCTGCCACAGTCCCGCCCGCTTGACACTGAGACCATTGGACATGCCTCAGAGGACTGAGAATATGCGGGTAGTCGAGAGGGCGGACTAGTTGTTAACCTGTTTCACCTTGTCTTGCTTAAAGACACTTTACTTGGTCACTTTGCTTTTTTAATAAGTCATAACAGTTTACTGCAAGACAGTTGTTAATAATGGTTATCTTTACTTCACACACTTGGTTCATTTTATTACTTAAATAAAGTGTTGTGAAAAACTGACAAAAGGTTTAAGCTTTGTCATGCTTGTGGGATAGGTAAGGATATTTGTGGGTACTGGGTAAGGGATAGCTGTGGAATGTAAGATGATAGCTGTGGATGGATAGCTGAGGGATGTGGTAAAGGGATAGCTGTGGGAGTGGATACGGATAGCTGGATTTGTAAGCGATAGCTGTAGAGGATAGCTGTTGGATGAAGGCTGTGGGATGGGTAAGGATACTGTGGAATGGGTAAATGCTGGGATAGGGTTAAGGATAGTTGTGGTGATGGGTAAGGATAGTTGTGGGATAGATAAACCTCCCGTGCAAGCATAGTGGGACTGATGGGTCCACCCTCCCGCTGCCAACATATGGCCCTTCATGTTATCAATAACTATTTATTCATTTGATCAACACATTTCAAAATAAACAAAAAACCTTTATTAAATCCCTATTCATTGTAAGGTCCACTCAACATACAATGGCACAACTCTCATCAAGTTGTGATGAGAAGGCTCAACGGAAAGCATCCATAACGCATCTACCATCCTGTCTTTGCCACTGCCACTATGCCAGTTGGGCGAGTCTGCACCGGTCGGTTTCAGCAGAGTTGTGCTGCTTCTTCCCTTCACGTGAAAACTCTGTTGGGGCCTTGTACATTCCAACAATGTCTCAACCAGTATTCATCCTTGCCTCACATTCACAACAGGCTTCCAGTGTTCCATTGCCTTAGTTGCACGGTCACAAGCCCCTGTTCTTGCAACACTGGGTAGCTGGGTGCGCATGAGAATTGTGCAGGATGCAGCAAGCTTTTCCACGATGCTCCTCACAGTCGGTGGGTGACTGCTGCATGGGTGGTTGGCAGAAAGTACTCTGGGACCTGTTGGCCGGATGACAAAGGCCGTTTCCTCCACCTACCCATCTTGCCCTGGACAGCCTGTGTTGAAGATCCTCTCTTACGGGTAGTATCTGGAACTGTAGGGCTTCGTGAAGGTAGGTTCTGGAGGAGACAGCGCGTCACTCCCCACGATGAAGTAGGGCACATGTTTTCATCTGTTGTGTAGTGGTGGGGTTGTTCTGCTTCGTATGTGGTGGTCTGATCTGGAAAAACCCATGATGAGGTGGCGTTCCAAAGCCCATCCTTGAGGTCACTGGCGTCTGTATACCTGCTTTCTGAAACCAGGACCCGTTGCTGAAGCATCAATGTACATGAACTTTGTTAGTCAGCATAAACTATGGCAAAGGCGATGATAACTTGAGAAGTCCTCTTGTAGTTGAAATAAGATGGACCCTGGAGTTTGGCTGGCCTTTGCATGGCCACCTAGCTTCCCATCTATTTGGCCTCCAATGGTGTGGGGAAAGTTCCACTCTCTGATACCAACCTGCTCTGAACTTTGTTCCAGCCTTCTTCAGTGGTGGCGGCACTGGAGGAGCTCCTCACTATTCTTCGCATGACTGGCTTGGTATGACTTCTCTCGACCACTTTGTTGCTGTTGTGTGGCACCCTCCAGGCATACTGCATGTTCTGTACGTGATTCCAGAGCCAGGTGCTGCAGAGTCAGTGCCACTTTCAGTCCAGGGTCCAGGCTAGGACAGCGCGAAGTTTGGTGCCTCGCTTGGTCAACCTGGGTCTCTCAGACGCTCCACAACATGTTGGTCAAACATGGCTGGGAGGCATCCTCATGAAGTGCGTTGGAATTGCATGGGGAGTGTCTTCATTCCTCAGCTTCCACCATCAGACTTGTCCATAGAGTCCAAACTCCACACTCTTCTCCCCAATCATTCTTTTGCGACCACAACGGCTCTTGGACGTCTCCTTCTTCTTCCTTGCATGTAGAATAAAGGTGAAACAGTCGACTAGGTTGAAATCTAGTTGTGTTGAAGAAAAATTGAAATATCGCCTTTTCAGCTATAATAAAGGACTGTTATTATTGATCCATGGTTGGAGGAACAATGGATTGATGTGGAAAGAGCAAGACCCAAGGATATAGAGCTCTTGTACACCACGCGCTGGACTCCATTAACTGATCGCACTGGTGGTTTTCCGGCTCCCCTTTTAATAGGAAATATCGGTTTACCGCTCGGCTGTACCTCCACATACTTCTGGCATACTCCAGACATCTTAAATATCCGAGATACATCCCCATATGCAACAATTGTTGATCCGTTTGTAATGCTTTATATACGAGATGCTCCGTTGCCATCCTTTCTATTTCCGTGCTACTAACGCAATTGTGTGGACTATTCGTGTACTTTCGCTTCCTCCCTCTTTCCGCTTTCAGCTGCAGCGGATGTGAGTTGAAGGGATGTCCAGAGGATGCCGAGAAGATACAGCAGACGTGTAACAGATGACAACGGACGTAGAACGTTTGTTGCCCATATGTGTCGTGGATGTAAATCGTACGCGGCCGAAAGTTCATCCGCTCAAAAAGTTTTGTGCAGCTCAAAACTTCTTGAGCAGATGAAATAGCAGTAGATGGATGTTTGACGGATAGAGCATATGAATCATGTACGCAGTGAGTACTCAATGGATGCATTGCGTTTTCCAATGGATGGCAAGCTGTTTTATCAGTTTTACATCCTCTTTGCATCCGTTGGTGCAGTGGGACATGGGCTTAAGGTAATGCTGGTAACCAGAGGATTGTATAGCTGCATGGCTGAGTGATAACAGGAACCAGAGCAGAACTCTGAGTGAATCAGAGAGGAAGGCTGCATCCTGAAGCCAGAGAAACAAAGAAAGTTATTTTTTGGGATGAGATCTTGAAAATTAATGGCATTATTGATGTTTAAAGGTGGTGCAATTATTTCCAATATATTTTGACAAATTGCTCATGATAAATTTTCACCAACCAGCTATGTATCTCTCTCAATATAAATTTTTGGTAAGATTAAATTACTTAAAGTAAAATAAGTAAAAACATATTTTTAAACTTCAGAATAATATAAGGGCACTTACTCAGATGCATATACTAATTTCAGCTTTGTAATCAAGTTAAGCCTTTTCTGCTATCCTGCTTCTTAGAACTTTTCCTATTGGCATCACTACATTATTGCTGATTTCAGATTTTCAGTTTTGCATGTTCCTGCTACTGAACTTGCAAAATTAAATTAATCAAATAAATTGTATAAATTGAGTGCAAATTGATTAAAATTGAATAATGACCCAAAATTACTATTTGGAAGGTTGCCATTCTTTGCTTTGCATAAATCTTTTTGTTTCTAGTCATTTTTAAATCCAATTCTTAGCATGCCATACAAGTCTTAAATAGAGCACTCTGTCCAAAACAGATTGCCTGTATATGCTGTAAGTGGTAAACCTTATTTTATTTTTGTGAACAATTTCACACAGCATTAAGGGGATGGTTTATTTCTGGACACAATCTTTTTATTCTCCAAGCAGAAGTATAAATGTATTCCCCTTTGTTGTGGGGTAAACTCTTTGTTGTGGTGAAAAACTGTCTCCTAACAAGTGTATCAGGAAGAAAACTAAGCTATAATGTTTAGGTAGTATGTAACACACACACACACAAACACTATCACTAAACTCTTGAACATCCATCCTCTTTTACATCAAGTAAAGGCTTATAATTTAAAAATAATTATATTAATACATATATTATTGGGCAAAGAAAAGTTTTTCTTACACCAAATTCCAATAAATGTATCAAGAAGAAAATCTGCATTAGTGCTTCATAAAAACCAAGAGAAATAATGTTACCTTACTAGTGGGTATAGCAATAAAAAAAATCCAGATTTCACAGTTCATAACAACATTTTTGAAGATATTTGTTTTTTAAAAAACCTAAATGTTTGCTGTTGTTTTAGACAAAAAGATAAAGAACCTNACAACATTTTTGAAGATATTTGTTTTTTAAAAAACCTAAATGTTTGCTGTTGTTTTAGACAAAAAGATAAAGAACCTATGTTTCTTTAAGACAAAAGCCACATGGCATAAATCAATCTTATACACTCTGCAAACAAACTATAAGTTTAACTGACAAAGAGAATTCCTAGGACTCTTAATCAATTCCCAGTGATTGACAATTCAAGTTGATGTATTTATTATTTCCAGTTAAGTGTATGTTTCACATTTACTGTTTGGAATATATAATTGATGTTGTTTTCTAAGTTTACATGATTGCAAACACAAAATCTGAATTGTTCAGGATTCATCAGACTAAGAAAATACTGCAAAAAAAACAACAACAACATATTTTTCTTACAGATTTACAGATAATCAAGAGTTGGAAGGGACTTGTAGTCATCTAGTCCAACCCCACCCAGTAGAGAGACCCTACACATTTCTGAAAATGGCAGTCCAAATCTTTTCTTGACAAGTCTCAAGCTGATGGCACTCCCAGAACATCTGAGCAAGCTGAAATCACAGAGACGCAGAGAGAGAGAGAGAGAGAGAGAGAGAGAGAGAGAGAGAGAGAGACCAGGAGTCATTGAGGAAAGTTATAAGATGGAGCAGAATTCCAACTTTTGTGAAAGCTGAAGATGACTCTCTTGGAAGAGTACCTGACCCCATTCAGTATAATATAAAAGGATACATTTCCCTCAAGTAGAATAAGAATACAATAAGAATACACTTTTTCCAGGAATGGGCAGCATCCAAAAATGTATAATTCCACAACCCACATACAAGACATAATTTAGTTTAATTTAGTTTACTTCATTGTCATTGCACCTTGTACAATGAAATTAATGCCATCTTAAGTGTACATTATAACTATAGCAATAAAACACAAACACACATCCTTCACATTCTATACAATTGAATAGAAAACCTGATATTGCATTAATATTGCACTGTACAGTAGAATTCAATATAGTTACTGCCCTGAGACAGAAGCTGTTTTTCAGCCTATTTGTCCTTGTTTTTATTATCCTGTACCATCTGCCAGATGATAATGAGATGGCTCTTTGAGAATGTTTTGAACTTTTTTAAGGCAGTGGGAGCTATAAAGCTCTTCTAAAGAGGGGAGAAGGTAACCAATGATCTTCTGGGCGATGATATTAACCCTCTGCAGTGCTGTCCTATCTGCCACTGGCACCTGTGTATGGTGTGCAATTGGGAAACCATACAGGTGCAGTAAGTTAAAATACTCTCTGTGGCGCACCAGTAAAAGGTATCCAACAGTTTTTTATTCAGTTGTTGTTTTCTGAGAATTTCAGGTAGTCTTTTGACCAGTACTGTAATGTGAGCATCCCAGGTCAGGTCCTCTTTTATAATAACACCAAGAAACTTAAAACTTGCCACTTGCTTCACTCGGTCTCCATTGATAAGCAAGGGCTGGATGTCTAATCTATTCCTTCTACAATCCACTATAAGCTCCTTGGTCTTATTGGTGTTCAGAACCAAGTTATTGTCTCCACACCATGAAAGCAACTGTCTACCTCATCTCCATAGGCAGACTCATTCTCCCCCCCCCCCC
>BHFT01018033.1:0-17218 GCA_004320025.1 Laticauda laticaudata | reverse complement strand
ACACACACACACGCGCACACACACACACACACACACACACACACACACACACACACATATATATATATATATATATTCTCCATGTTTTAGATTCTCTTGCACATTCCACTCAAATTAAATTAATATTAAAAAGTTTATACACTGGGGATGAGGATCTTACTTACTTCTTACTTCTCTGTGTCCCCCCCAAAATGAATTAAGGTTTGCTACAAATATCAAAAATAACAACAACAAAAAAACTTCTTTCATAATGTAAAAAAGAAGAAAAGAAAAAAAAAGAAAAAAAGTCAATGAAATGATTGGTTCCTTAATAGGATAAAGTGGCAAGAGAATAGCAGAGAAAAAGCAGAACTGTTTAACTCATTTTTTTTATTCTATCTTTACAGAAAAGGGAAAAAAACCAGACTATAAAAATATTATAAAATGCAAGTCAAAACATGCAAGTCAAAATAAGCAAGAAAATGGTAAGAGAACACCTAACCACTCTAGACAAGTTTAAATCACCAAGACCAGATGGATTACCAGATGGATATTGATAATGCCTTGATAAGGCCCCACTTGGAATACTGAATCCAGTTTTGGTCACTACCGTATAAAAAAGAAGTTGAGACTCTAGAAAGAGTGCAGAGAAAAGCAACAAAGATTATTAGGGGACTGGAAGCTAAAACATATGAAGAACAATGGCGAGAACTGCAATTTAGTAAAAAGAAGGACTAGGAGTGATATGATAGCAGTAATCTAATATTTGAAGGGCTGCCACAAAGAAGGGGTGAACCAATTTTCTGAAGGCAAGACAAGAAGTATTGGAGGGAAACTAACCAAGGAGAGAAACAACCTAGAACTAAGGATAAATTTATTGACATTTAGAACAATTAATTCCGCCAGGAAAAGGAAGAGAGATTGGGTAACCATTTGTCTGAAACAGCATAGGGTTTCCTACCTGAGCAGGGAGTTGGATTAGAAGACCTTCAAGGTCCCTTCCAACTCTATTATTCTGTAAATACTAGCTGGTCAGCTATATCTTACAATGAAGCTTAGAAGAATAAGGTAGAGAACCATTAGATGAGTGCAGCACCATTTGTTATTATATATTTGGAGAGGGAGGGAAGGAAAGATGGAAGGCTTCATTCATCTTTACTTTTAAATATCAATATACAAAATAAGTTTTTTTTTCTGTCCCCTTCATAAATTTACAATGAGCATTCATTTTTCAGCAACTTCTATCCTTATCCCTAGTTTTATTCTTTAAAGCTCTCCTTCCAGTTTCTGAGTTTATTTCAAGATAGATTTATATAACAACATAATATTGCTATAGGTTCTTATGAAGTAGGGTGAATTTCTGGAGTATGTTTCTGTGAGGGAAAACATACATAAAATTCAGTCTATAACTCTGTTGCTGTAATCTGTCTGTCATACTGATCTTCTGTATGTGGGGGTCACGGTGGTTCACATGGTAAAATGCTGGGTTTGTACATCACTGAGATCAGCAGCTTGGCAGTTTGATTCCTGTGAGTTAATAAACCATGCAGGGAAAAAAAAAAAGGGACCTATCAGCATTCCGGCATCCCACAGGGAAAGATAACACTGCCCAAAAAATTCATTTCACAGAGGTAGGTAGCCATCTCAGTAATCTCTGGCTAACACATGCCATATACTTTCCAAAGTCTTAATATCCTTTTTGTATCATGATGAAGTATTCTAGGTGTGTTCTCACCAGTGCAGTGTAAAGAGGTACTATCACTTCTAATCTTGGTGCTATTCCTCTGTTGATGCAGCCTGGTGATAAAGGAGAGGATCACAGGTCTTCTGCACCACCCTCCAGGCCCAGCTGAACCTGCTCCCCACTCTCTAGTCCTTAGGTCTACTCTCTCACCCTCAGGTGATTCCGCCCTTTCAAGGCTTTCCACAGGGCCTTCTCTCACCTACCAATGTACAGATACCCAGGACTTCGCAGCAGCACAGGCAGCTCTCCAGTCCAGGCATCAGGTTTCCTCAACCGATCCATAGATCCCACTAGATGCCAACCGAGCCACGAGTGCATGATTAGCCATCTTATGATGCCACCGACACCAACAGATTGCCACCAACGCAATACTGATGCCACCAATGTCAATCACCTTCGCTCACTTTCTGCAGACCTAGACAAGGCCCACTCACTCCTCGTTCCACACCACAGCCAAGCCCAGCTCAGAACATCTGTCATCGGTATTGGGACTGATTACCCCATGTCATGAGGAAGGCCTCTTCAACATCATATGGGACTGTAGCCAGCTCTCTGAGCTTCCGCACATACCTTCTCCTGTTGTCCTCTCGGGCCAGGCACCCCAATGGCGCCTCAAGACCAGCAACTCCCAGCCACTGCCATCCTCCACAACCCCTGGACCCTTCACCCCTGAGAACCGTGGGCATGCCTCAGAGTGACTGAGAAGAGTGCCAGAGACTGGGTTTTTACCGTGTTGACTATATCTTTGGCTTGGGACACTTTTCTTGGTTCATTTTGCTTTTTTAATAAAGTCCTACAGTTTGTTATTAAGAAAGGTTTCTTTGCTCACAACACTTGGTTCAGTTCTTTTACTTAATAAAGTCTGGTGAAACTTTTAGAAATGTTTAAGGCCTTTTGCATGCTTGTGGGATGGGTAAGGATAGCAGTGGGATGGATAGCTGTGGGATGGGGTAAGGATAGCAGTGGGATGAATCGTTGTGGATGGATAAAGGATAGCTGTGGGATGGAATAAGGATAGGCTGTGGATGGATAGCTGTGGGATGGGTAAGGATAGCACTGGGATGGGGCAGGGATACTTGTGGGATGGCGTAAAGCTGTGGGATAGATAAAACCTCCACGTGCAAGCCAATCAGTGGGGACTGTAATGGTCCACCCTCCCCAGGTGCCACACTATGGCTCTTTATTATCATAACAATTTATTCATTGATCCAACACATTTCAACATAAACACAATTCTTATTAAATGCCCTGTTCATGTAGGCCCACTCAACATACATAGCCCAATCTCATCCGTGTGATGAGACAGGGCTGAAGGAAGCATCCGATTAAGCATCTACCATCCTGTCTTGCACTTCAAACTGCTCCAGCTGGGGGAGTTTGCACCAGTGTTCTCAGGAGGTTGCGCTGCTTCTTCCCTTCCTTCATGTGAAGCTGCTTTGGGGCTGGCACATCCACAGTGTCTATCAGGTATAAGTGTCCTTGCCTCCATTCACTAGGCTCCATGTCCCCATTGCCTTGTTGGGCAGTCCCACAAGCCTGTTCTGCAACAGTGGGATAGCGAGTGCGCATGAGAAATTGTGCAGGATGCAGCAAGCTTCCACGATGTTCCTCACGGTCTCTGGGCGATGCTGCATAGTGGTGAGAAGTACCTGGAACCTGTTGGCCAGGATTGCCAAAGGCGTTCTCACCACCACCCGTCTTGCCCTGGACAGCCTGTAGTTGAAGATCCTCTCTTCACGGGTGAGGCATCTGGAAGTGTAGGGCTTCATGAGGTAAGTTCTGCGTCATCCCCCACGATGAAGTAGGGCACATCTTGTGTGTTGTTGGGCAGGGGGTCTAGATCTGGGAATCCCATGATGAGGTTGCTTTCCATGAACTTTTGCTGTGGCAGAGCAAAAAGGATTCCCTCCCTTTGGGAAACAGCTCCTGTCTGCTCACAGGTAAGTCTGTGAGTTGTGCTAGCTCCTCCCCCACTGTCCCCAGGCCTCCCGTGGCCATCTCTGGGCCTCCCCAGGGCTCTCCTAGCCTACCTACCTGCCCCCAGGCTTGGCTCACTGGCTTCTCCACCGGCATGGCCCCACCCCACCAGTGGTAATGGCTGGGGCCTACTTGCCCCCCTGGCATCCCTAGGGTCAGATGGCTGGCTTCTCCACCAGCATAGCCCCATCCCACCAACAGTGTTGGCTGGGGCCTGTCTACCTGCACCCCCATTCCTGGGTTCGGCTGGCTGGCTAAGCCACCATACAGTGCTCTCTCAGCTCTCCCTACCACATGGTGGCCTCCTGTAAGAAGCACCATCGCTGCAGCACCTCCACCATTTCTGCCCACTTCCTTTCATTTTGCTGATGCCATTGCTGCCATCTCTGCCAGCAGTAAAACGAAAGTAAGCAGGTGGAAGCAGCCAGGTCCACTGCCTCCGCCCCAGCTGCCTTGCCACTTCTCCCAGGCCAAAATGAAAGGTGGAGGAGGCTTCCTACCATAAGAAGTGCTGTTGCCACAGCACCTCCACTACCTCTGCTGCCTCCGCCTGCTTCCTTTCATTTTACTGCCACCACTGCCGCTGCTGTCGCTGCCTCTGCCAGGATCAAAACAAAAGAAGTGGGCGGAGGCAGTCAGGTCCGCTACCTCTACCCTCTTCCTTTCATTTTTATGCCGCTGCCAATTTGTTTTTTATTTTAGAAGATCCACAAGAAACTGGACCCAAAGTAATAAAAAAATTGAAGAATTGCAGGATTGAAAATAAATAAGGAAAAAGCAAATTCTAGACTTATGTTAAGAAAGTAAAATATTTAAGCCCCTGTCACACTGCACCAACAGATGCAAAGAGGATGTAAAACGGACAAAACAGCTTGCCATCCGTTGGTTACCGTTGGTTAACGCGATGTATCCGTTCTGTACTCACTGCCTCCGTTTTGCTTCTTCTCTATCTGTCCAGCATCCGTCTATTGACATTTCATCCGTTACGCATCCGCTATATCCGCTAGGCATCCGCTGCACATCCGCGCAACTCCATCGCTCGGACGCAGGGAGGAAGCGGAACAGACGCAGAACGGATGCAGGAATGGATGCAGAACGGATGCCTAGCAGAAACAAAGTGTTTAAAACAGAAAAAAACATTCGCAGAGGGGACCTATCTCGGATATTAAGGATGTCTATAGGATGCCTATAGGATGCCTAGAGGATGCAAAGGGACACCTATACTGCCTATAAAAAGGGGGAGCAACACATCTGGATCTCACTTTCAGAACAGCAGCCCTGCGGTGCGGACCTCTGCAGCCTTCATCTTCCTCTTCCTCTTCCTCTTGCATAGCATCCAGTCAGTCCACCGTGGATCGTAAACAAAGTCCTTTTGGCAGCCACCATCCTTCTGCAACAGTGCGAAAGCCATCTACAGGCTCTGTGAACTCCACTACGGGAAGAAAAGAGGCGGCCAAGAAGCATCTGGGTACGAAGATGGTTCGCCAGAAGAGGCAGAGGATGGACAGTACAAACAAGCTGATGGTGAGCTCAGGAATGAAGACCCTCGTGAATTCCAGAACTTCATGAGGATGCCACCAGCCATGTTTGACGAAGTTGTGGAGCGCCTGACACACCAGTTGACCAAGGCAAACACCAACTTCCGCCCCAGCCTGGAACCTGGCTCAAGGTGGCACTGACTCTGTGCCACCTGGCCGCAGGGACCACCTACAGGAGCATGCAGTACGGCTGGAGGGTGCCACACAACACCATCAGCATTTTGGTCAGAGAAGTGGTGCAGGCCATCATCGAAGAATACAAGGAGGATCTCCTCCAGTGCCCCTCCACTGAAGAAGGATGGAAGAAAGTTGCAGAACAGTGGTATCAGAGGTGGAACTTCCCCCACACCGTTGGAGCCATCGATGGCAAGCACGTGGCTTGCAAAGCGCCAGCCAACTCACAGTCTCTTATCACAACTACAAGGGTTTCTTCAGCATCATCCTCTTCGCCATGGTCGATGCTGACTACAAGTTCATGTCCATCGATGCTTCAGGCAACGGCTCATCTTCAGATGCCCAGGTATACAACGCAAGTGACCTCAAGGGTGGGCTGGAACGCAACCTCATCGTGGGCTTCCCAGATCCAGAACCCCTGCCCAACAACACGCAAAGATGTGACCTACTTCATCGTGGAAGATTACGCCTTCTCCCTCACAACCTACCTCATGAAGCCCTACACCTCCAAATACCTCACCCGTGAAGAGAGGATCTTCAACTACAGGCTGTCCAGGGCAAGGCGGGTGGTGGACAACGCCTTTGGCATCCTGGCCAACAGGTTCCAGGTGCTTCTCACCACCATGCTGCATCGCCCAGAGACCGGCGGAACATCGTGGAAGCTTGCGCATCCTGCACAATCTCATGCACACTCGCTACCAGTGTTGCAGAACAGGCTTGTGGACCGCCAACAAGCAATGGGGACATGGAGCCTAGTGAATGGAGGCAAGGACTAAACCTGATAGACAATGTGGATGTGCCAGGCCCCAACAGAGCTTCACGTGAAGGGAAGGAAGAAGCAGCGCAACCTCCTGAAACACTGGTGCAACTCCCCAGCTGGAGCAGTGGAGTGGCAAGACAGGATGATAGATGCTTAAATGGATGCTTCCTTCAGCCTGTCTCATCACACGGATGAGAATTGGGCTATGTATGTTGAGTGGCCCTACAATGAACAGGGCATTTAATAAAGAGTTGTATTTATGTTGACATGTGTGGATGATTGATTATATTGTTATTGATAATAAAAGGGCCATAGGTGTGGCACCTGGGAGGTTGGGCCATACAGTCCCACAATGCTTGCACTGGAGGTTTATCTGTCCCACAGCTATTACGCATCCCACAGGTATCCCTGCCCATTCCACAGCTATCTCAACCCATTCCACTGCTATCTTAACCATCCCACAAGCATGCCAAAGGCTTAAACCATTTCTAAAAGTTTCCAGCAAGACTTTATTAAAAAAAAAGAAATGAAGCAAGTGTGTGAATCAAAAATAGACTTTATTAACAACAAGCTATAAAGACAAAAATGAGTCTCTGACACTCCTCTTGGTCGCTCAGTCTCAGGGGTGAAGGGTGCAGGTGCTGTGGAGGTGGCTGGTGCTGGAGTGCTTGTATCAGTTCCTCCAGAAGCAAAGCAGCAGAATCCCCAGCCCAGAAGAGCGAGCCCATAGCTGCAGAAGCCCTAGCAGAACCAGAGTGAGGGCCAAGGGTGGGATGGTAGCCCTTCCCTCTTGCCAGGGCTGGCAGCAGATGTCTGAGCTTTCTGTTCTTCCCCATGGTTGTGGGTTGCTGGCTGGCAGGGAGTGCGCAGGAACCAAGGCTGGCAGGAAGGCTGGCAGGAAGGCTGGCACCAAGGCTGGCAGGAAGGCAGGCACCAAGGCTGGCAGGAAGACTTGCAGGCAGGCAGGCCACAAGGCTGGCAGGCAGGCATGAACCAAGGCTGGCAGGAAGGCAGGCAGCAGGCTGGCAGGCAGACTGGCTGGCAGCAAGACTGGCAGGCAGGCAGACAGCAAGGCTGCGGGGAGGCAGACAGCAAGGTGGCAGGGAGTGGAGCACTGGCGGCAGACAGCAAGGCATGGCAGGAGGGCTGGCAGCAAGGCTTTGCAGCAAGGCTGGCAGCAAGGCTTGCAGGCAGGCATGCAGGCAGGGCAGGCAAGGCTGTCAATCCGTCCGCAGCAGGTGTTTCCTCTGAATGGTGACCTGCTTCCAAGCTGCTTCCCTTATATCTGCGGGGCTGATGCAATGCATCCTCCCCACATGCGCAATTAACGCTAGGCATCCGTCGGCTTCCGCTTTGCATCCGCTAGGCTTTCCGCTCTGCATCCGCTTCATCCGCCGGCATCCGCTCTGCATCCGCTGTATCCGTTCCTGTCTGCTTTGCTGCAGCTCCCCGGAAGCCCCGCGGATGTGCCATCCGCTCCCATCCGCTGGGCTTCCGTTCCGCATCCGCTTTCAATCCGCTCTGCGTCCTCCCCGCGTCGTTCCTTTCCGTGTTATCTGCTCCGGTTTTATTGCAAATTTTTGCCCCTTTTGAGAGTGGATAACAATGGATGGAACATTTTGCTCATCCGTTGTGTCCTTTTTAGTAACGTTTTGCATCCATTGGGCAGTGTGACAGGGCCTTTAGGAATCCAATTAACAGCAAAATATTAAAGCAACTATTAAAGAAATAACTACTGTAAGCTGATGCAACAAATTAAATCACACTTGAGAAATGGAACAACTTGCAAATCTCATTGACAGGAAGAATAGTAACTATAAAAATGAATATTCTACCAAGAATATTATACATATTTCCAACAATTCCGATAAAACTGGATTTTTTTGAAAAAAATAATTAAATAAAACAATATTAAGATATATCTGGCAAGGCAAAAAAGCAAGAATAAGCTTGAAAATATTGCAAGATTCCAAAAAGAGAGGCCGGTTTGGGTTTCCATATTGGGAATTATATTATCAAGCCTTGGTATTTAGATTGATGAAAGAATGGATTAACTTGAGGCACAAAGGAGTATTACCTTTAGAAAGACACAACCTTCAACTAACTTGGCATCAGTGGTGGGTTTCAAAAAAATTTCCTACTGGTTCAGAGAGCTCATTTTGCGTGCTTTGAGCATGTGTGTGCAAGGCTCAAACACCGCCCTCTATATCAATACTGGTGAGCTATAAAGGAGTGCCTAATGTGCACACATATCAAATGTATGCTTTGCACGCATACAGGGCTTAGAGGCTGCCCACAGTATCAATGCTGGTGAGCTGTGCTATTTTTTAGCTCAGCTGAGGCATGGCAATCTGCTCTCCGCATGAATCAGCTGAGCTAATAAACAGAATATTGGGGAAGTAAGAGTGGGAGTGGGTGGGTGGGGCCAATCAGAAGTTGTATTTGCCAGTTCTCTAAACTAGTCAAAATTTTTGCTACTGGTTCACTAGAACCAGTCCAAACTGCCTGAATACCACCTCTGGTTGGAACAACTGATTGTTGGGAGTGGGGGAAAAATACCTTAAGGAGTGACTGGGCAGGCTAGCATCAGGTGGACAGGGTGAGTGAGGGTTGGGCAGGCAGGGCAAGACAGCAAGTGGCAACTGGGCGACCAGGTCAGGGGCATGGCCAGCCAGAAGTTAGTACCAGTTTGGTAACCAACACCAAATTCTTGATACTGGTTCGCCTGAACCAGTGTGAACAAGCTGAATACCACCACTGTGGTGGACATGTGCAAAGGCAAAAGGATATTGGACAAAAATGCATGCATAATTGGAAAAAATGACAAAGCAACGTATAGATCTGAAACCTGAAATATTTTTGCTGAGCATCTTACTGGAAAAATATGATAGGGGGAAAATACATTGATCTTACATGTATTAACTGCGGATAGAATTGAATTTGACAACAATGGAAAAGTGAAGAAATCCCAACAGATGAAAATATAATTTAAAAAATGTTTGAATGTGAAGAGATGAATAGACTAACATTGACAATTAAGGAAAAGGAGGAAATTGAATATTTTATGACATGGGACTTCTTTTATCAATGATGGCTAATAGAAATAGTTGAAAACAAGGAAATGTAAGAAAAGAACTAATGTTATAAGAGAGATGTTAAAATGGATAAACAAACATTATTATTACGATAGAATTAATATCATTACAATGATATTGTATATCATTGTATCTACTATAGAATCAATATCATTACAATGAATATAATTACAGACTATTGCTGTAAATATTTGATTATTATTTTCTAAACTAACATGTACCCAGGCAACACACTGTTCAATTGAAACTGAATTTTTTATAGGTTATAACATAAAAAAAATGATGTTGATCTTTTATTGGAAGTTCTGATGAGAACATTACTTGTTCTCCTAGCATCTTAATTTTTTTGGCTAATTACTGATAATCTCTCAGTACTGTAATTCTTTGTTATGTTATTCATCCCTATTTGAAGGAGAAAAGGGTAGTGATCTGTGGGTCTAAATATTTTAGTGAGGTTCTCAGCCAGGTATTTTGATTTTTGCTCCTGGAAGACAACATATTTCTGTAGATTAAATGCCCGGTCTGCAGATGGCTGCAGATGTTCTTCTAAGAATAGAGTCTCCTACCACCAACATTCACCTTCCTTTGTATGTAGGGAGCAGTCTGGAGTGCTTTTCTGTTTATCACAGATGTGTTTGAAGATGGGACTTTTAAAGGGAAATTTAATGATGTCTCTTTTCTAGGTGTCTGCAAGTTTTCTTTGAGGGGAAGGCTCTAAGTCTGCATGTTTTTATCTATGGGGAGAACTCAATTGCTCAGTTGTAATGAGGCTGTGTTGGGATAGGTTAGATTGGGCAGCAGGGGTTTGTTAGATGTAGGCTGCTTTTTTCTTTGTGCTGACAGGAGTTCTTTTAAATGAATAACAGTGGATCACTTTCTATCCCCCTCCCCTCCCCTTTCTCCTCCTCTCTTTGCAAGTGTCCTAATTGAAACCATTAGTGCGCTGATAGTTAGAAGATATTTTGCTGCTAATGGATCCATGACAGAATATGACACCAGTTGTACTTTCTACTGGGACTCAGACACATAATATACTTATTTGCTTAAACTCTTATAAAGCTATGAAAATGGCTTGAGTATTTTGTGTTAAACAATAATTACCTTTTCCATGCCAAGTAAGAACAATAAACGTCATGTAAGCTATTTAAGATAATTGATCCTTATGTTTGGCACTTGGTAAAATTTGACTTAACAGATTAAGAAAGAAAGTTTGTACATGACTTTCCAGATATGAAAAAAATTTCAAATAAAAGATAAAAAATTAAACTAAAAACAAAATTTCATCATTGAAAGCATTTTAAATAAAAAATCCCAAATAATCCTCACAAATCATAAATCAATGTAAGTTTTATTCAGTGAAGAGAGTCAACTACAAATAAGAGTCAAAATTAGTACCACCCTCCCCCCCAATAGCCTGGGCAGGGGGAGGGAAGGAGAGCAATCTAGTTATTGGTTTTCATTGAGAAATTTGTGTTTCTGAAATTACTTATTAAAATTTTATAGTGCCATTTTCAATGCTTCTGCCAATAATCTCTGTAATTGCACTTCTTTCTACAGGAGGACAACCAGCCAGGAAATCTAGCTCTAATTTGTTTAAATCTTTATGTTCTCTAATTCTCTGGAGAAGAGCAGTCAAAGCTGTAATCAAGATGCAGGCAAGCAAAATTTTCAAGGCAGCTGGCATTTCACCAGCCTTTCAGAAATCCTAAATTGTGCAATGCAGTGAAAACCCAGAAAGTTCTTCCAAAATTGGCATCTCTGGCTATGATTTGAACTGATGTTAAAATGTTGCAGTACTAACCCTTTTATTATCATAACAAGAAATCCTCAACCAGTTGGATTTACTCTAAATATTATATCACTGATTCCTTCAGTATTCTTCACCAGAAAGCATCTGGTCTGACTTGTAATGTCATCTGCTCCCTTCAGCTGGAGGGTCTGCTTGATCTTCCCTACCATAATTAATCCTTCAAGCCACAGACTATGCTTGCAACCATGACATTAATATTCTTTGTACTTCCCTTTCTCCCCCCACCCTTGACCTGTCCTCTTGACACTGTCTTCATGATGCTGTCTAAATCATAAGCTGTCTAAATCATAAGTTGGTTTTCATTTATCCATTTATCCATTGTCCTAGTATTCTTCCCAGGTCTAGGACAATTGAATGTTGCCCACTTCACTCTGGGCCCTCACCACAGTTGACCCATCTTGGGCGTTCATCCTAGGCTGGCACTCTGCTGGCATTCCTCCCCAATCATTAGCCTGCCATTGCTACTCTTCCACCTCTTCAATCTATGGCAATTTGCATGCCAGCCAATCTATGTGGTGCCTTCCTATTGGATGAGGTGGGTTCTGAATGGGTCACACAGCAGCCTTGAGTGCCAGGGAGGCAAGAGAGAGGCAGTTGCTGTGACGGATCCATACAGAGTGGCACATTGCCTCTCCTGCTGAAGCTCCTCAACCTTCTTGACCCTACCCAGCATAGAAGAAGATAAAGGTTACTTCTATGATTAGGAATATTTTTTGAGTTTGCTTCCCACTTTGCTTCCACACCCAAATGTCCCCCTTTGGTTGGGCTGGTTCCATGCTTGCCCCCTTTATTCTCAGCCCTACCCACATATTCACATTGCTGAGCTGCCCTCCTTATTGATTAACCTCCACTTGTCACGAGCAGGAGGAAGATGCCTTTCTGTCTGCCTTTGAAGTTTTGCAGGGCTATTTGTTGTGTTAGAGACAACAGGAGAGAGAGGCCAAAGCTTGAACCCTGATGTCCCCCCCTTTTTTTTAACCATGGCCCCACTGATTTTGGGGAATATGAGCTTTGACACCCATCCAAAGACTCTGAATGGCCCCTTGGCATCAGAAAGAAGTGTAAACCTAAGAGGTGTAACCAAATCAGTACAATAATTATATTCTAAAAGATCACTTTCTGATTCTAATCAATCTGTATCTAGATATACACACACAATTGCTCTTATGCAATTCTCTAAAATACACACAGGTGGCCAACCCTTCTGTCAGAAACAAGAAAGTTTTGCCTTCTCACCAGTGAGCCATCCTCTTTCTCCTTCTTTCTCTCCCTCTCCTTCTCCCTCCCTCTTTTCTAGCACCACCACTACTGAAGGCATAAATTTTACAGAAGGAAAGTTCACCAAAAACAAGAACAAAAACAATTCTGAACCTAGCAACAGGTGTGAGATTCATTCCCCGCTTTCCATGCCTTTTCTTCTCCTCCCCCACTGTCCTAAATCAAAGTGGATTGTGGCTGATTTATGTTTGCATGCAAGTGAGCAAGCAAGCCAGTGCTTCTCTCCCTGCTGACAAGAGAGAAAAACTTTGAAGATAGCCAATTCCATATCAATAAGCATATTTTGTTTAAGTTCAAATGGGAAAACTATTACTCCAATAGCCATAGAAAGAATAAGCCAACATGAACATTGTCCAAGCACCAAGCCTTCCACTCTGGCCAGATTACTTTGAAATGGTGCAAGATAAACTGTAATCAGTTTCAACTCTATAGATTTGGATATGTATGTGTATAATATAGATGCATGAAGATTTTCAAGTTTGGAGAAAGAGAAAATGAATACATCAATGTACAAGATGCAGGAATTTCAGTTTGTGGGTATACACAGGTGCATTTAATTAATAACTCTGCAACACAAAATTAATATACACTATTGATTAGGCTGCCCTCCCTTTCACTAACTGATGGATTGTTCAGATTGGGCATTGGTCAGGGTGTACAGGGCCCTGATTCTTCCCTTCTCTGCTCCTGTACTGCTCCAGTTTCCTTTTTTTTTTTTTTTTGTGGACAGCAGAGCTTTTGTCCCTTCTTTACCCCTTCCCCCCACAGATGAACTCTCAGGGAACCCTCTACCCCCTCTCCTTTTTGGGCGCTACTGCCAATTCAGGGCAGGTGAAATTCAAAGGTGGGTTATTTTGATGTGGAAAGTGGATGCATTGCTCCAGTGAAATGATCTGATGGGTCAGTCAAGTGGCCCTGATGCAGGGCTGTTTGGGCAGTTCTGGTCCATCCAGTCTGCCACATGGCAAAGGCAGATCAGCTTGTCATTAAACCTGTCATTATCATATCAATGTATTTGATAATGATGATTTTTAAAAGAGGGAGGCACTGGATACAAAGTAGGGCCAGGCAGGTACAGAGTAGGACTAGGAAGGATGTAACGAGCAGTGGCATTGGTGGACGTTTGGCAGCTGATAATGAATGCCCATGGTGAGTCAATTGCAGTGAGTAGCCCAGGGTGAAATGGGCATGGTAAGGTGGCCACATTCAATTGTCCCACCCTGATTGTACTAGTAGGAGAACCTTAAGATATGTTAAGTCTGCTAGCCTTTGTCATCTAGTTTCAGATGAAATGGCGACTGACTACGATTGAAAATCAAGGCAAAAATGCCTTTGATACAGGACAGGATTGATACTTAGGGCAGCCAATTTAATGTTGCTTTAGCTTTCTGCCAATTAAAGGATATTTATATATGTTCAAGTCTTTTCCCGTGTAAGATTAAGAGTATCTTGGCGATGTTTCCGCAAGGTCCCACTCACCATCCCAAGGCTGGTGCTTTCAGCTTCATGCCAGTGCAAACAGTAGCTCTTAATCTTACACGGGAAAAGACCCAAACACACCTAGACCTACATACCTGTACCTGTGAAAATCTATGAAAACAAATATATATATATTTTTTCTTAAGATTTTGCGGGTATTTATATGCATTTATATTTATAAATACCCGAACAAAGCTGAATACCATATATATATATGGCATTCAGCTTTGTTCGGGTATTTTCCCACATCATTACAGTTGTGCTTTTAGAGTTGTAGCAACATTTTGGCAGAATTTCATCTGCCATCATCAGGCTTCTGTATTGTGTTCATCTGTGAGTCAGACTTTTCACAGCCGTGTCAGTTTTAAATCTGGGCCTACGCCCTACTGCCTTGTGCCAGAATGGTTTTTTTTCTTCATCCTGATTGGTTGGGTGTCTTGGTCCTGTGTTTATCTGTCTTGGAAGTTTTTGCTGTGTTTCTGCTCTTGATTGGAAATCGGATCAAAGATCTACATGTGGAACAAGGAATCTTGCCTTCTAAGTTTCCAACGTGGTTTCACTAGTTCCACTCAGCTCCCGATAAAGAAACTCTCGAAATCATCAGAAAATAAATACCAAGAAGGCTTAAGACCTCATGGAGACTAGCAGCAACATGCTTAACCAACTACATATTTCATATACAAAGGTACAAAGATAGCAAGCAAATTGAAGGAGTCCCCTATGGGATAGCCACTGTCACTCGATCATGTTCAAACCTGTTCATTGAGAGTTCGAATCTCAGACTGGCTATGCCACCCACAAACCATCAAACTCATGGCTAAGATCTCATCAATGACAGCATTTTGATTCTGACCCCATGTGAAAAAAAAACCTAACAACAATTTCCCAACACATTACCTAAACAGCACACAGAATCAAGTTCACTATGAAATGGGGAAACAAACAAGAACAACTACCCATTCTACCTAGATGCAATCTTGAGCCTACAAAAAACAAATGGCACACTCTACGACCACACTATATACGCAGAAGAAAAACAAACACGCAACAACTACCTCAATGGCCCAATTCCACACACCACCCAGCAAAATAAATAAACTCTGTGTCCAAAAACACTAATTGCCAGAACCAAATGCCTGGCAGACAAGGACACACTTAAAGACTGAAACTTATGCACCCTGATCGTTAAGTACTGCACAGCTAAACAAGACTTTTCTACAAAAGCAAAATTCACCGGCTTGACTCGCACAAAAACACCACTGAGAATAATGGAGACAATTAGAAGATCACAGAGCCTATTGGAACTATGCTGTCCTGCCTCCTACAAATAGAGGTACTACGAGACAAAATCAGTAAGATACTTACACAGGCATCATACATCAAGACTGCCTTCAAAAACAGACAGAAAAATAGCAGCCCCATCTTAGAAACCCCAAAGAAGATAATTGACCTGGTAAAACGCACAGGAATATACGAATAGTGCCCCCCTGTGCATACATGCCCCTGCCACATACATTGGACAGACCAATAGGAAGGAATAAGTACCTGCCTAGATGAACCACAAAAGTCGCCAGTAAAAAAAGCAGGAAATACAACCTCCTCACTGTCCCAAACACATGAAAGCAAGACAGGGTCATAGCATTTGACTTAAATGGCGACAAAACCCTAGCCACCTTAGAAAAACCCCAGGCTACAGTTATCAGAGAAGCCCATAGAGAATTGCAAAAAAGGCTCTGACAAGCATTGAATAGAAGAGATGATGTCCACCAGAGCTGTCAATTATTTGGAAGCTGCTCAAAACAACCAAAAAAAAAAAATCTCCACACCACAAGCCAGGCGCAAACACCTGGGCCAAACACGACTCGCCCCTGATTACCTCTAGTTCAAACACCCCAACCAGGACAACCAGAAATGAAACCTAAGCTTCCTAATAAAATGATAGCCGGCTCCATTTACTCAGGGCCAAGCCACACTAAAAGCCTCCCAATATAGGAAAAACAATGTTGGCCAGCCAATCAAGACAAAAAAAAAGCCACAAAAACAGACAAGAAAGATATTTAGAAACACCAACTCAAGCAGAACACTGCAAATTCAAGGACCAATAAACACAGACCAAGACTCCCAACCAATCAGGATGTTAAAAAAACCATTCTGGCACAGCAGTAGGCTAGCCCCAAGTTTAAAACTGAAACGGCTGTGAAAGTCTGACTCACAGATGAACACAATACAGAAGCCTGATGATGGAAGATGAGATTCTGCCGAAACGTTGCTACAACTTTAAAAGCACAACTATAAATGATGTGGGAAAATACCTGAACAAAGCTGAATACCATATATCTATATATCTATCGCTCTATCTATCTATCTATCTATCTATCTATCTATCTATCTATCTATCTATCTATCTATCTATATGAATGTGTATCTATATATGTATTTGTTTTATATGTATTTATATATTTTATATGTATTTATATGTATTTATGTACACAAAGACATGCAGCTCTTGCTTGTGAGAGATCAACATGTATAATTTATATACAATATAAATTGTGCATAAAAAATATATTGTGCATATGTATATGTGTATGTATAGGATTTTGAGGCCTCACACCTCGACAAAACCATAAAAATAATATCCCAAACACATCCTATCCCCAGGCCTGCCATATTTCCTCAGCACATGTGAAGAATGGAAGCTATGTGTATGTAAGTAGCAAGTCTAGAGGAACATCCTTCTTCCACCCCCACCAATAAGTGTAAAACTTTATTTTGTACTTCATATCTTTAGAAAAGTGACCTGTGGATCATACAAAGTTATGTCATATGAAGTAAGTTAGTTTTAAAGTTGTTTTTGTTGTTATTTTCAGTAGCTAACTCCTTTGGAAATTTATTCCACATTGTGAGTGTCTGGCTTCTAGCTGAGGTATGTGGATAACACTCCTTGTTCTTGTTCCTTTGTCACTCAACTCTGAAGTAGGAACTGGAATAAGGACAAATGTGTAGATCAAGGATCTTCAAACTTGGCAAGTTTAAGACTGGTGGACTTCAACTCCCAGAATGAGCTAAGATGACTGGAAGAGGAATTCTGGGAGTTGAAGTGCACAAATCTTAAAGCTGTCAAGTTTGAAGACCCCTGATGTAGATTAATTCAACCATTCCTAGATGTACTAATCTACAAAAGAACAGATGGCACACTAGGACACACGGTATACCAAAAGAAAACACACACCTCAACGCCCAATCCCACCACCACTCAGCACAGATAAATTCTGTGGCGAAAACACTAATCGCCAGAACCAAACGTCTGGCAGACAAGACACATATAAAGACTGAACCATGCACCCTGACTAAAGTACTGACAGCCAACGGCTTCCACAAAAA
>BHFT01018032.1:0-23466 GCA_004320025.1 Laticauda laticaudata | reverse complement strand
TCTTGTATTATTTCTAGCAGAAAACACATTACATAAATGTTCTGAGCTTCAAAAGTTCAGACTGCGAACACAAAATGGCTTCAATTCAGCTCTTCACATTCTCAGATGTAATAACCAAATTTTCACCTATAACACTTGGTCACCACCCAAAGATCTATTCATTACCAGAAGCAAAACAGAGGCAAAAATTCTGGTCATCACCCAATTTGGTCACGAACAGAAGCATTTGTAAATCAGCACTCCTGTTGACTGAGGAGAGGCCTGTTTCCCAGGCTTCAATAACTTCCCTAGCTGTTTTTCTGCCTGCTCATCCAGCAATCTATATCAGCTGCAAAATTGAATGTATGTCCTTGTTCAATGTAGTGTGAGGCTACCAATGAGTTTGAGTCTCCTCATCCATCCACTCACTTGTGTACTTGCAATCAGATTTTTGCCTGTCTGCCTTCCTTGTCAACACCCTGTTATAATCTCATTTAGGAATAGCTTCATCCTCAAAACATCTCCAGCCCTGAGACTTCAATTCAGTTTCCTCATATTAGACTTGTATCACTCAAATTTAATCTATATTCTTGATGTAAGATCTGAATAGAAGCTTCAGTTTGTATGATAACACATGGTTGTGATTTGGTTTATGACGTCCTAAAAACATTATTCTCTAAGTCCTCACTCTTAATTTTTTTGTAGTGGTGGACCTGCTAGAAAGTTACCTTGAGATGTTTTTCTAGTTGATAATCTTCAATCAGGAAGAATTACAGAGCTCTTTAAAAACCAGGGTCATATTTCTTTTGGAAACAAAACCAAATGAAATATCTTCCCATTATACCTTTTTAAAAGCCAGGTAAATCTTTTATGAAATGTTCCTCCCCTGACATTTTTATTAGGGGAAACATTGATGCTGTTTTGGAGACACTGTTTCAATTTATTCTTCAACAAAGAAGGAAAGATAAGAGCCTTCAGTCCTGAATGAGTATATAAAAACAAAAAAAATTATGTATTTAAAAAGGTATGCCTTCTACCTCCCATGGAGTAGGGAAATGCAGACTTGATTAAGTAATTAAATGACAAATATTTCTGGAAGATAATGAATGTGGAGAATGAATATAATGAGATATATTTGTAATCAAATATGGAAATGCATTTGAAAGAATATATATGAAACAATGTAGGCAGGCATCATATATTTTTGATCTTTCGGTACATATCAATGTTTCTGATCCACCTTTCACAGAAAATCCCCAAACCATTAGTTCTTTTCCTAATTGAAAATCACCATAGAATGAACAACTAAAATGAGATAGAAACTGATTAGCAACTTAATATCAAATTCAGAGATCAAAGGTGATCTCAGTCTTGGCCATCCTCAGAATTTCTTCAGCATTTGTAGGGATCTAAATAGCAGAAACTTCAGTCACCTAGTTGTCTATTGACAACTCTAAAAAGACAATCAAAATATTTTATGAGTTGACATTAATCTCAGAGGTGATGTTCAGCAGGTTCTGACCAATTCTGGAGAACCAGTAGCTGAATTTTTGAGTAGTTCGGAGAACCGGCAAATACTGCCTCTAACTGGAGACTTTACAGTATCCTTCCCCTGCCACACCCTCCAAGCCATGCCCACAGATCCGATTGTAAAAAAAAAATGAATCCCACCACTGTTTAATCTCATCTCGAATACTTGTTTCTTACTACAGCAAAACCAGTCACTAGTCTAATTTTCCAAAAAAAAACCCACATAGTTGATACCTTTTGAACAAAATTATTTTCTAAAACTCTTAAGGATGTAAGTATTTTTTGAGCCTTAGCCCTTGTAAATCTAAATAAATTATCCTCATAGAGGCAATATTGACATACCCAGTTAAAATTTATGGTGTGGATAAAAATGAGGAAATTGGGGGATTTGTTGTTGTTTTAAAAAAACTAACTGAATTTGAAACAAAGAATTGGAGTATATCAGAGGGCAATGAAGTACAACATTTCCAGGAAACTGAATGTATCCAGATTGTACAATTCTTATTCATGTCAAGTAGTAAGTGCTGTTTGAATGGTACCATTAAAATCAATAGGTGTTTTATTACAGCACAAATGGAAGAGCCGTTATCCTCAGCAATCTGGATACTACTTAAATGTCTCACACTACATAATAACAGGTATGGGTTCATTTACAATATGGCTGCAACCCAAAACTCCTTCAGGCTTTGATGACTATGCAAGCTTGATGAATGAATGCAAGAGAGAATATTCTGTTGAGAGTCAGCAGAAACTTCAGGAAGCATTTTATTCGTTTGATGCTCCCATGCACAAATATTGTCTGGTTGGTTGTGGTCCTTGCTGTCAATTAGAAGAGGATGGGGTCTCTGGATATCAAGGTCTCTGGATATCAGTGACTCATTTGGTCTTATTTCCTTTCCTTTCCCATACATTGTTACTGTGATGCAAAGGAAACCCATCTTGGTATCAAAGAGAGACAAGATGAGTATCAGCCTGGAAGTCATATTAGCACCAGAAGCTTCCACACTGTTACATTTTTGAACCCGGGAAATGAGGTCTTCTGAAAGCTGACATTGAGCTCTAGATACCTTCAATGAATTGTAATGGTATTTGGATTTATTTAAAATAATACCTTGCTTTTCCTCCCCTTAATTTGTTGGCATTTTTGTTTTATTCTTCTTCTCATCTGTGCTTTTGAGAATCCATGTGGGGTAAATAAAGTATTGATAAATACTGCTGATAAATAAGAAACTTAAGAGAAGGCCCGGTCCCACTGCACTTACGGATGCAAAGAGGATGTAAAACATTAAAAAAAGCTTGCCATCCGTTGGAAAATGCTAACATCTGTTGTTACTCATTGCATACGGTTTCATTACGCTCTATCCGTATCGAACATCCGTCCACTCGAGATTTCATCCGCCGCAAGAAGTTTTGAAGTCTGCACAAAACTTTGTGAAGCGGATGAACTTTCGCCATGTACGAGGTAAAATCTGTGACATAACGGCAAAAAACGTTCTTTGTCCTTATAGTTAAACTCCGTTGTATTCCTCCTGCATCCTCTCGCATCCTCGCAACCTCACATTCCGCTGCAGCTGAAAAATGTGAAAGAGGATGCAAACAAAACAGGTACAGGAACGTCTATACATCGGTTAGAGCATGGAAATAGAAAAGGATGCCGCAGTGAAACAGGTTGCATCGATATACATCCACGCAGCATCCCCTTTCTTTTTCTTTAGCCTACGTATGCATCATGCTTCATCCGCCTATGCGTCTCTTCACAATTCTCCCCCGGAACCCCTTTCGGAAGTGTCATCCCTATCATCCGCATTTCATCCCACTAGGCTTCCGAATGAACATCCGTATTAACATCCCCACTACATACACCCATGTCAGTCTTTCCATTTTTTCCATTCTGTTTATGCAAATTTTCACCATTTTTGGAGCGGATGAACAACGGGATGAGATGGAGCCACCCCCGAAATTTTGCTCGTCCGCTGTGTCCTTTATGCATACATTTTGCATCCTTCGGCCAGTGGGACTGGGCCTTAAGGAAAGGCAGAAGGTGGAAGGTCACCAGAAGAGATTCATCTTGATATCATGGTTTCAAGGAAGACCATGGCTGGGCCATGAGGAATCTTTCTTTCCAGTTGTTTTTTGAGTGATAACACACAGTTTAGGGTGATGAGCTAGAATTTCAACAGCAGCCAATGAGGATACCACATATTATGGAAATGAATCTCCTAATTTTAATAAATCTCTTAATTATCCAGTTAAACTACTGGGAGATGATTCTATCTATCCATAGGTTTGGGCAAACAAACCAAGCACATGATGATTGTGGCATGGCAATGCACCCATTGTTTTCTCCAAAGTACCAAACAGGGAAGCATGAGATTGGATATGCACCTGTATTCCAGTTGATGTCATCTAACTCCATATCTGCAATGTTTCTGTCATTGTTTCTTTGCTGCATCGATATAATTGCATATAAAAACAAAATGATGGGGCTGTGATGGAAAATAGGTGATGTTTAAAATAGCTGATAAACTAGTAAGGTTTGCAGACATCTCAGGAAATCTCAGCTCTCAGAAAATTTACACTACAAGGTAGCTTTTACGGGCCTGTGGCTAAATAGAATAACATGGGAACTTTTGGCAGAGAGGAAGATAGATGGATGGATGGATGGATAGATAGATACATAGACAGATAGATAGATAGATAGATAGATAGATAGGTAGATAGATAGATAGATAGATAGATAGATAGATAGATAGATAGATAGATAGATAGATAGATAGATAGNAGATAGATAGATAGATAGATAGATAGATAGATAGATAGATAGATAGATAGATAGATAGATAGATAGATAGATGGTCCTCAAACTTGACAACTGTAAGATTTGTGGACTTCAACTCCCAGAATTCCACAGCCAGCCATGAATGGATGGATGGATGGATGAAGACAGACAAACCGAAATAAAGGTAAAGATATTTAGACAGATATGAACCCTATCCACCCACATAGCATAATTTTGCAAGAGAGATCTTAGAGAACTTACTTTTATTTATGCCAGAGGCCATGCTGTCTGCATGTTATTGATACAAAATCAATAACATGCAGATCAGGGGTAGGATTCAACTGGTGTTACTACCAGTTCGGTCAGAGTGTGTTTTGCATGCGTGTACATACTACACATGTTTGTAAAACAATTGCAAAAACATCAGCTGTGTCTCCCGGATAGCTGACAAGCGCTGTGCGCAGGTGCACAGAGTTTGAAAATCCTCTTCTTTCCTGCTTTTTCAACCTCAGCTGTGCTGCGCAAAGCAGCTGAGGTTGAAAAAGCAGGAAATAAAGGACAGCCAAAAGCCTGAGCAAGTGGGTGGGCCAAATAGATGACGAAAGGGTCATCACACTGAACTGGTCCGGTGTCTGCTGCTCTTCAGAGCTACTGGTTCTATAGAACCAGGCCAAACCGGTAGCATCCCATCCCTGATGCAGATGAATAAGAGAATGGGGAAAGGAGAATAATTATTGCATTGCTGAGCAGGTGCTACTTAGCAATTAATCAACAAGTTATTATTTCTTAAAGATCATTTTGAAAAGATTTGTTGTTGTTGTTCAGACACATAGCTAAACCTAGAAGAAGCTGATAATGTATTACCAGCAGGTGGAGTATCTACATTTTCGATGACTTTGGCAAGTCCAGGAGAAATGCAGTGTTAGGGAGATAAAGCCAGATTTGACAAGTTTGAGGGTTCAAATGTATATTTCGGGGCATAATAGTCACCTTCTTAGTTCTCTAAGAGATGAACCTCAAGACAAAGGGTGGAGAAGGAAATGGCCAAAGAGTCATCTTGCTTTCTTCACCAAAATCTTCCAGCTTTTCCAGCAAGGATTTCAGGCACAGAAAGCACTTCGTGCTAAATGGTAAAAACTTGTCTAAGGATGCTTTCCCTCCCTTTGACTTGGCATGGAAATGAGATGCAACTTATATGTTGTCCTGAATTTACAATCAGTTGCTGAACAACTGTTTGTAATTTCAACGGAACTGGTTCTATACATCCTATAAAGCTCATTTCCAGCTTTGTTCAACAAAAATATCCATTTGTAAAAATGGGTCCTCACTTACAACTACAACGATTCACTGCAAGGTGTTGAAAAATCAGACCTAGACACATGGGTGCCTCGACTTACAACTGTAATGATTTAGAACTGGAAAACTATTCCAAATTGCACCAGGTGGCCGAGGATCATCTGTCTATCCTGTTGAATATCCAGCCTCTCCATGAGGCTGTCCTTGAAGCACACTCATAAACTACAGTTGACCTGACCCATCTCCCAAACATGACAAAACCCTCTGTGGTTAAATCAATGATTCCTTTATTAGGAGCACCAGCAGCAAAAAAAAATATATCTCTCACACAGCAGGCCACCAAGTCTGTACGGCAGGGAGATATATAGTTGTCTGCTGCACCTATTCATCTCTGTCCCCTGCCTTTTATCCCCAGAGCTAGGATGGGGCTTCACTAGCAGTGGTGGCTCTTCCATCCCAAGGATTGGCTCATAGATTTTCACTGCTCTCCTCTCCTCTGCCTTCTGTGCATCCTTGTGTCAGGCACTGTACCCAGATGTTCCTCCTCTTCCTCATCAGCCATCTCCAGACCTGGGGGATGTTGACTCTCCATCTGAGGGCTGCTGGACAGTCCAGGCTCCGCCTCTGTCTCTCTCTCTCCCAGCTCCATTCCCTCTTCCTCCTCAAAGCTCGCAGGTTGCCCTGATGCTGACCTTCATTCCCATGCCACCATCTCATCTGATTCAGCTGCTGGAGGGGCTGGCAGCCAATAAGTCACAACAGCAACTCTTTCAGCAGTTTACAGACATTTGAGAGCTACAATGGTTATCAGTTGGCTCCTGGGTCTAATTCAAGGTGCTGGTTGCCACTTTTAAAGTCCTTCATGGGATATGCATGTTTGTTGGACTGCTTGATCCCAGTGATTTCTGCCCAACCAATTTGATGGAGAAAACAAGACTTCCTTTGAATCCTCTCTTATAAAGAATATATTCTACAGAATTCTTGGCATTGTCTTGGATTACTGCCTTTCTTCTCTGGAATGGCAGTGCCCTCCCCACTAATCAAGATCTAACTTGGTCCAGCCAGGTTAAGATTTAGAAAACCAATTAAATTGTGACTATTTGAGCAAATTAGGAATGGAATACAAGCTGAAAAAAATTTCCTCCTTCATGTGTGTATTCCTTATGTAGCTTGTATCCTTGGCATTGGAAGAGACTGTAATTATCTTTAATGATGCTGATATTTGTTAGTTTAGTTTAGCTGCACATGTTTTGTATTGTGTTATTTAACAGTGGTACAACAGTAAACTGCTCAGAGTTGGTCAGAGATTGGAGCAGTAGATAAGTGTGTTGAAATGAAGGCATAAATAATTGCAGCAAGCTTGTTAGCATGTGAAAAGGAGACTTTGTAAATAAGGTTTCTTGAGAAGAATCCTCTGCCATAATACGTATCTTGTTTCCAAACAAACAGTCACTCATAAAGCAACACAATATATTCCCACTGTTTGTAGAACATTCCTGAACAGCTCAAGTAATTGAGAGAGACTATAAATATGATTTATATCTACAAGTAGGAAAATACTGCTATAACCTTCATAAACACTGACGGAAGCCAGCCAAGAGAACTTGGTGAGGCTGTTGGTATTAGATTAAAAGAGCATAAACAATTTGATTTCTTTGTAATTGAAAAGTAATTTGAAATAAAGCCCCCCACCTCTTCTTTTTAGTGTGCATTACAGAACCTGCTATTTTTAGAATGGCAATTGGTCTTTTACTTCAAAAAGTATTTTCTAGATATCCTTTTAAATTGGGTATTTTATTTTATTTTCTTAACATTGTTCATTACATGGATATTTATTATGCAATTAATGTATTATGTTACCATTTTATTTTTAATTTGTTTTCTTTTTTATTTTTCTGGGCTCCTTTTCATGCCAATTCTTTGAATAGTTGCAGGAGAAAAAACTATAATAATCCATTTAAAAAAACCAATAATGCAACATGGAAGAATAATGTTAATGATCAGCAAAATTCAATTCTAAATAATAGAATCAGTAAAGATACACATTTTTGTATGAAACATTTGTTAAAAAGGCAAACATTTATATTGAATTTCATTAAACCTGATAAAGTTTTAGTCACGAATAAGATTGTTACATTAGGATTATAGTTAGAGGTAGATTTCTGAGCATTCTATTCTGGGTTAGGGATTTAGTTTAATTTAGTTTAATTTATGGTTTAATGCTATGCACAATCTAGATTAAGGTAGGAGTTAATTTAAGGTTAACATTAGGTTTAAACATTGGGTTTTATGTTAAAGTTAGGGCTAGCATTGGTTTTAGGATAGAGCAGTAGTTCTCACCCTGTGGCCCAGAGACCCATGGAGGGGGGTCTGTGATGCTGTCACAGAGGGAGCATGTATGACTTAAATCTTGAATTAAGTCTTGGGGGCCTGCAGCCCTGGTCTATGGCCACGAAAGGTATTTAAAGTCAAGGTTGAGAACCATGGGGATAGAGCATAGAATTAGAAGTAGGATTTTTGAGAGAGGAGGGGTCTTTATTTGAGTCATTTTTTTGACTACTGAGAATGGCCTAGAAAGGTCCCTGCAGTTTTCTTGGCAAAGATTTACAGAAATGGGTTGCCATTGCCTTCTTCCTGAGGCTAAGGGAAAGTGACTGGCCCAAGGTCACCCAGTTGCCTTTATGCTTTGGTGGGACTAGAACTTATTGTTAAATAATAGGATGATGAGATCCAGGTGGTTCTTTTCCCCCTTAAAAATGCTGATAAATAATTTTGGTTCAAAGAATGATCTTGACAATAAGTCTCCACCAGACAATTATATCCATTCTGTTTGTTCAGTTTCCTTCGGGTATTATCCCACGTCATTGTAGTGCTTTTAAAGTTGTGGCAACGTTTCAGCAGAATCTCATCATTCAGGCTTCTGTATTGAGTTGGTTATGTGAATATAATAGTCTGACATATAAAGACGTGAACTAAGCACCTGACTAAAAGTACTTGACAGCCAACAGCTTACCAACAAACACAAATCACCAGCTTTGATCACAAAAACACACAAGCATTAATGGAGACCTAGAAGATCAAAGGACTTAGGAACAAGCTGTCCTGCCCTACATAAGAGGTACTGACAAGACAGAATCATAAGATTACTACACAGGCATCACATCAAGACTGCCTTCAAATACAGACAAAAAAATAGCAGCCATCCTTAGAAACCCCAAAGACAGAAATGACCTTGGAAGCCAAGGCATATACGAAGTTCCTCGTGCATCATCGCCGCACACCATACATTGACAGTACCAATAGAAGAATTAGAGTACCTGCCTGGATAACACAAAAAATGCAAGTATAAAAAGCTGGAACACACCTCCTCACTAGTCAACATGTTAAAGAGCCAAGGTCAACATCAAATTCAATGGCTACTAACAAACACCTAGCACTATAGAAAACCCCAGCCACAGAATCATAAAGAGAAGCTTCATAGAAGATTGAAAAAAGACTTTTTCTGAAAGCTTTATGATATATAAGAGATTATTCCAACCTGACTGTCATTCATTGGTTGGAATCTTGCATCTCAAATTAAAAGATCTCTCACACAACGAAGCCAACACAAACACCACAGGCACAAACCAGCTCCCTCTGGATACCTTCCAGCTCAAACACCCCCCAACCAGGTACCCAGATGAACACCAGCTTCCCTAATAGATAATAGCCGTCACTATTACACGCGAAGCCAAGCTGCACTGACACCTCAATAGGAAACCATCAGTGTTGCCAGGCCATAAGCACAAACAGACAGAAGAACAGAAACACCAATCAAACAAACCTCCAAGAAAATAAAACAGTACCACTAGACTCCCAACTCAATCGAGGAATGTAGGAAAAAAAAAACAATCTGCAACAGCAGTAGGGGCTAGCCTCAAAATTATAGAAACTAATGGCGTGTGATAGGGCCCTGAACCCACATACAAACATCATACAGAGAAGCCAGATGATGGCAGATAAGATTCTGCTGAACTGTTGCTACAACTTTTAAAAGCATACAATACGTGGGATAATACCTGAAGAAGCTGCACAGCACATATAATGAAGGAGGTGGTGTCCAGGCTTTTTTACTTGCATTTTGTAACCCGGCTAGAGAACACATAAAATTGCAGTAAAAAAGCTGGACACAGACCTTCCTCACTAGTCCAACACATGAATAACCACAGGTCACAACATTCAACTTCTGATGCCACTAAATAGAAACCCGCAACCACAGGAATCATCAGAGAAGCATAGAGATTGAAAACAACCTGAAAGCATGAATAGAGCAGATGATTCAGCAGACTGTCATCATTTGGGAAGCCTGCACTCTCAAATGAAAGATCTCACACCACCAAGCCAGGCAAACACCTGGCGAACAAACAGACTCCCTCTGATAGCTCCAACTTCAAACACCCCCCCCCCACTCAGGCACCAGGTGTGAAACCACAGCTTTGCTAGATGAATAGCAGCCGTCCTTTCAGCGAAGTTCCAAGCTGCACTGAAAAGCCTCCAATAAAGACAGCAGTGTTTGCCAGCCAATCAAAAGCCACAAAGACAGGCAGAAGAAACCAGAAACACCAAATGCAATCAAACTCCAAGGTCACAATGATCATGCAGACCCAGGCACTACCGCAAGTCAGAATAAACCAGCTCAAATTTAGAAACCAGAGGAACTGTGAGACGAGCACATGCGACAAATAAGAGAAGCCTTGATGATGGCATGATGAGATTCTGCTGAAACTGTTGCTTAGTTACTTTAACAGCAACAACATGAAGCAGTGGATAATATCCCGAAGGAAGCAAATCAGCACAAATTATGATATATATATATATGTATATGTATATGTATATGTATATGTATATGTATATGTATATGTATATGTATATGTATATATATATATATTTGGGGGGGGAGCAGCACTAAGAAGCCTCTATTTGGGAAGAAGAGAAAGCTGTCCTTAATTCCCTCAAGTTCAAGGATTTTCACTTGTTGCTGAGTTTCAACCATATTTCTAGATAGCTACAGTGGCATTCTCATATCTCCATCGTTTGGAAAGCCTGATGGAATGTGAATTTATCCGGACATTCATATATGCTAAACAATGTAAGATAGAGATGATAATAATTCTCTACAATTTCCCACCAAAGTCTTCTAGCTTGACATTGGTGTTAGTTTTATAGTACAGGTTTGTCTCCTGGTACATCTTTATTCTGGAAGAACAAATGCATAAATAATTGTCTAAGGCACCTCTGCTGCTCTCTGCTATTTAAATGCTTATTTATCTCACTCTAGTATGGTTTAATGTTGATTATAAGTTCAATAAATATCAAGACGGGCTCATCCTTTATATCTTTGGTGTTTTGTTTTGTTTTTGCAAGAAACGTTTGGTCCTCATGATCAAGTAAGGCTCATGGATAAAAGAGAATTAGTGAATGATTTGAACATTCACATCTCTGTTAGATGAGAAACAAGTATGACTCCTCAGAGTCAATTTTTTAGGTTGGTTGATAGTTGGGTTGAATAGTTGATATGAGCTTCCACTGTTTACAGTTCTGAAATTAATACATAAACCCTGCCTTGCTGGAGGACATGAACTGTCCTTGTTAATCATATGGTCAATGTCATTCTCCTTTCTACCTTGCAGGTATCCTCTCATTTTCCAAATCTCCCTCACTTTTCATTTGTGGAATAAAGTAGTAAACTTTACATTACAGAGACCACTTCACCATAATGCATCGGTTTAATGAGCAACCAGAGATTCACACATGAACGATTTGTCGTGTAAACTAGGATCTATGTCAGCACAGCATCTTGTAGAAAGGCTGGTTGGAAAACTGCCTGAGAATTGTAGGTAGGTTTAGCCGAGCTGTTTGAAGGAAAGTCAAGTTTGTTTAAAAAAAGAAAAGATAATCAACCATAGCTGAGGTTGCTGAATGGGGTTAATTATTCTGATCAATAGACCCAAAAAGAAGGTTGTGTATGTTTCACAATAGTTTGTGGCTGCTACATTTGAAACAGGTCATTTGTATTGCAGGTACTTGTACCTCTCACGGAAAAAGGCAACTATCTTTTTGTGTTACAATCTTTATTGCTGCTTATTTTATTAACCGACAGTTTGATTACAGGTCCATCCTAGTTTCTTAAAGGTTATAAAGACAAAAACCGAAAGGATCTTGTTTGACTTCATGTGAGGGAAAATGTTTATCCATATGGGGATGTGATTGTCAGATGGGTTTTGGAGTCAGCTCAACTCCACCTCAGAACCGGTTTGCAAATGCAGTTCCCAGGTGCCTTTCACCGTTCTCAAAAGACTCTACTTGAGTGAGCTTGGAAAAGTTTTGATGGGTAAAAAATAATGCACTAGGTCTTGCAAACAGTTGGAAGACCTGAAAGATCAAATTTGGGAGAGCTCTTCAGGGAGAAAATTTAGGTGGTCACTAAAATAACGTGAAGGCATAAGAGAAAACTAAGCATATTATGGTAGCATAATTAATGTAGCAATTTCTCTATGACTGAACTCATGATCTTTAAGAAATAATTAGAGCCAATAATATAAAAGAAACAAAATAGAAAGTGGTTTCATAGTTCATCGTTCAGATTTCTTTTCAGGTGGAGAGGAGGAGTATAACTCCTTAGCATCAAAGCATGTTAATAATAATAATATAGGAAATACTAATGCTCTGATGGTCATTTTGAAAAATCCTTTCTTAGTGAGCCCCTAGAAGCCAAGAGGAACATACGTGCCAAATTTCAAGTCTGTAGGCTTTACGGTTCTGGAGATTTTGTGATAAAGCGTGGGTGGTATTTCACGTGTGTGTGTGTGTAATATATAAAATAAAATATTTCATATACATACATAAAGTAAAATGTACAGTTTTAGTAACAGGAATTAGCAAGAAGTGTGATGCACTAATAGAGCATGTTTATTTTACCACTGATTTCTTGGTTTTAAAAAATGTTTTTTTGTTTTTTTGGTAGAAAGTGGAAGGAGTACAGGCTGCAGTTTTTTTCTATGCAAAGCCTTCCTGCAAAAACACAGGTCATTGCTCCTGGTTTAATTTTTAGAGATAAGCTCCTCACTACATAGAAAATATGTACCACAACTTCAAATTGAATCGAACTGGAAAAAAACCCAAAATCATGTGTATAATAAAATAACTTATTAATTATACACCACTCAATTCCTAGTGATGCTGGGAATTCAAAGTCTATTTCTTCACTTCAGTGACATATCCTTCAAAGTAAATGCCTCTGATACAAAACAGTTATGTTTTGATGGTCTTCCTACTTAATTATATGAAGTCACCAGGGATGGATAGTGAGGATCCCTCAATCCCATCATAAACTACAAGGCATAGGATATAGAATATTGCAGGCAAGCTTACCTCTTAAAGTGATCTTGACTGACCATTCATACTCTAACCCATTTCATAGTGCTACTGTTTATCCTAATGTTTGGAGGTTACCAGGATATATGAAGGTTGGGGACTAACTAATATGTCTCTATTACATCATTAAAAGCAAGCTACTTTGTGGGTAAAATGTATCTTTATGTACCGAGCCAATCAAAAATCTTATAATTTACTTTTTCACTTCTTGGAATGCAAACATATTAGATAAGACATGGGGGTAAATATCCACAAAAGAGATAAAGTTAAAAAGCTTTTTATTTTATTTTTTTTTTCATTTGTGGCAGCGATTAGATACAAAATGCAATTATCTTTTACTGTAAGTGTATTCATTATGTTAATCATGCTTTGTAAAATTTACCTGTTTTGCATTGGTGCTCGTAGGAATACAAATAAATAAGTGCATCACATTTGAAAATGTCCATTTCTCCTGATTATATCACTTGAATCTAGGGAATAAATAATGAGAGATATGATAGAAGTGAATAAAATATTGAATAACACTCCCCTCCTCCCATCTAATAACAAGGGGGAGTATAACCAGTATAACCATGTTTTCCATTAAGAGATTTGGAACAGACAAATGTTTGATGAGCTGTTCTGATTTTCTGCTTCACAAAATCTATGGACATTTTAGTTGAAAAGGTGACTATGTGGGTTAGGTATGTGTCCTAGATCACACTGATAAAACATTAACAGTTTCCTGGAGACACTTTTTAACTTATCCAAGCTAGGTCTTGTTTTGAGCTGATTGCATAAAGCAGGGACAGTTGAGATCTCTCTCTCTCCCCCTCTCTCCCCCTCTCTCCCTCTCCCTCCCTCTCTTCATCTTCCCCTCCCTCCCTCTCTCTCTCTCTCCCCCTTGTTAATTTTTTGGGTAACCTTGGCCTGTAAGGGAGGATGATAACATGAGCGTATGACCAAGGAAGGTGTAGCTGAAACTTACTTTCTGCCTTTTTCTTTGACCCTGTGTTTTCCTCTGCTCTCTATCTATTCAGCCATACATGTAGCAACACCAAGCCAACCTCGGTACACCTCAAATGATTTCACTAGCCATTTACTTGGATGGAGGAATGCACAGCCATGCTAGGTTGCAAAGTGAGCAGCCAAAATGCCTCTGTAATGGCAGGCCATTTCTGCAGGGCCAGCAAGAGAGCTGCCAGGCTGTTGTTAAGCTCAGTGGGAGCTTCCTTTCATTGAGTCAGGAGCTTCTGTTTGTGCCAAGGCAAAAGTCAGATCTGAATTACAAGACCTCCCAATTTCACTGAGGCTACGTGAGCCTACATTGTGTGTGTCACTTGATCAATGTAGTATTAAGGGCAATTATGTACTGGTCTTCTATGCTGCTCCCAGCTATTTCTTGAAATCCAGTCTGGATTGAAGTGAGATAGAAACAGGGTTGTGAGAGCTGCTACAAGATCTATGTCAGGACTCCGACATGCACCCCCATTCAAATCATAAATCTCTAGCTGCATCTCTCAGAGTAAAAAAGATTGATTTATTAGGAGTTGACATGTTGGTGTTTCCTGGTTGCAGCCGACTCTGTCACAACATTCATTTCACCCTTGACCCTGGTTTTCCCCCCCACTGCCCGGATGTGTATTCTCCAATGGGACACATACATAGCCAAGAGTCATCAATCATGCTCTCCAGTCATAATTTTGCACGCCAGAAGCTTCGGTTGCCAAAGCGATTACCTGAAGCATTTAAGAAATGCACTGCTTTCCCTCACTCCCTTTCTCCATAGTTTTCTCCATTGCTACAAATAATCAAAGGAAGAAGCCCGGTCATTCTTTCATTGGCCTGTTCCTCTGGAGGTCGATGGAATCATTGTGTAGCAAGAAAGAATTGATAGTTTGGCTTCACAAAAATGAACCAGCCATATTCCTATGCTACAACTTAAAAGATGTGGGGAAAGTGAAGAGGAAAAAAATAATAGCATTGCGGGCAAGGAACTGTCAATCCTCGTAGGTAAATCAGACAAGAAACACAACTGGACAAAGAAGTTCTAATTGTAAAGCTTACAATAGTAAGGCTTCCTGTAACCAATTGGAACTACAATGTAGTCTTACAATAAGAACTAGAAGATCTTATTGTAAAGCTACATTAACCGAATCTTGCAAGTCTGAAAGTACAAACTTCCCACCACCAGTTTTAACCATCAAATCAGTTAGGTTGGGTCCTTTCTAAGTTTCTTTCTCTGACTGTTAATCACTAGGAGCTCCTGTCTCTCTTCTCTGGTTGTTTCCTGGCCAGCCTCTTTTCCCTTTATCTGCTACACATTCCATTACAGAAAGGGAAAGCAAGGGGACATGCATACATGGGCAGAAGCTGAAAGGATGCCCAGAGGAAAAGATAAGTGTTGAATGGAATGGGAGCAGAGGTGGGATTCAGCAGGTTCTGACCAGTTCTGGAGAACCGGTAGCGGAAATTTTGAGTAGTGCGGAGAACCGGCAAAGACCACCTCTGACCGGCCTCTCCCTCATCTCTTGCCTCCCAAGTCCCAGCTGATCATCTGGGTTTTCTTTAGTTGCTCTACACAGGAGAACGAAGCTGGAAAGCAGGTTAGTGGGGTGGGGAGGGAAGGGGGATTTTGCAGTAACCTTCCCCTGCCATGCCCACTAAGCCATACCCATAGAACCGGTAGTAATTTTTTTTGAATCACACCACAGAATGGGAGCTTCTAGGATTGAGCATAGATCATTGTCTGAACTGGACTCTTATTGGATTATACAGAAAACAGCAATAACTAATGAAGGGAGAACAGAGCAGCCTAGCAGCTCAAGACAAAAATGGCTGCCCAGGGCAAAGACCAGCCGTGAGGCAGAAGGTGCTACCATCTGTTTTGAATAACTGAGGGATGCCACATGCAAACTCTCTGTGTGGAAATACATTTCAGTTGCAGATCTCAGAGCCATAGACCTAACCAATTGTTTTGAACATATTTATTTCTTTCCCCTGACTTTTATATCGTTTAAATTAAATCATTAAATATCTTTAAAACAAAATAAAAAATCTGGAAAACTGAAAACCTGACCCAATCTGGTTTTGTCCTAATAGTATGGATAATATTGACCATTGGTGGATTTTTGATGTACCATCCTGAGATCTGCGTGGTTCCCCTCAATTTTAAACGTGTCAAATAAAACCTCTGCTGTTCACAATGTGTTTCATTATGTCCTCATAATCACACAGAGAAAACCCATAGAAAACATCAAATTTATCCCAATATAAATAAATAGAATAAGACTAGGAAGAAAATTTCATTCCTGGTAACTAAAATGTGATCTACTACAGCATCCTAATGCTTACTTTATGAAAAGCATAGGAGCTGGGCTCAACAGAAAGATTGGAGCATTACAAGCAAATAGGCTACACAGGGTACGTCAAACCTAATAGCATTCACAAAAAACAGCATTTAATCTGCATTAGATGGATAGTGAGATGTCCTTTGCTGAGTAGCTTTTCAGCAGTGCCTGTTTTGACTTCAAATGAGACCATTCTGCTAGCAAAACCGACTCCAGAAAGAACCCAGTTAAGCTTCAAAGGTCTGTTTAAACTCAGTTCACATCATTACTTGGGGAAAATGCTTTGAGTAAGGAAAGAGAAAATGTTGACTATTGAAGCAGGAGACATTGATATTTTCTTGGAGTGTGGTTTGTTTTCTAGTAAAAATGTCATACTTTTCCTAATCAGGAGCAGTAATCATGTTCCTCTAAAATGTAGCACAGTACAAAATATGAAAGTAAAAATTGTACAGCTGTTTTGTATTTTTCCCTGGTTCCCTGTCTGTTATTATGTCCATGGTGGCCTTTTTAAAAATAAATATTGTAACCTTTCAGGATTTTAGGCAGAGGATTACATACTTACCAGTATGTTTTTCAGCCAATACTTCCTACAAACAAATACACACATTGTGTTTGTGAGGCAATCTGAGATTGCCTGAAACCTTTTGATATAACTTTACAGTGATGCTAGTAAAGTCTCATTTTCCAATATGTTCTCTTTGAGGTCTGCCAAGGGGTGTCCAGGGAGGCTAAAGGACTTTGATACATTTTGTCCTTGTTGTGATGTTGAATTTGTGTTAATCCTTTTGTCCAAAGCTTGGCCTTTTTGCTCTACTTGAAATACAGAAGACCACGCTGGCATATGATGGCATACATCATTTTAGAGGAGGAGCTTGTGAAAGAGTTTCTAATCTTGTGTGTTTGTTTGTTGGGGCATCTGATGGTCCCCTTGGAGGAGATCTGGGGGCAAATTAGACATCCTGCTTTGTTGTAGGGTCTGGTTCTCATATTAGCACATTGCTTTGTTGTTTCTTATTGCTTGTGAAATTGGAGCATCACATCGTAGTTTGGTTCTAGTTTTTAACAAAGTGCTTAAATGGTTTGAACTGTGACCTGTAGGAGGGAAGAAATGGTGATTTGTTGTCCTGTTTCTATGGTCTTTTTTAAAAAGCATTTTCTTGGAAATTTATCTGGCTCTACTAATTTGTCTAGTAATCTTATTGGACAGCTTGGATGCCTATTTTAATTCCATCAATCAATCAGAATACAGCTGGAAGGTACCTTGGAGGTCTTCTAGTCCAACCCCCAACACCCCACCCCCCACTGAAGTAGGAGACCCTATATACTATTTCAGATGGGTGGTTATCCAGTCTCTTCTTAAAATCCTCCAGTGTTGGAACACCCACAGCTTCTGAAGGTTAATTGTCCTCACTATTAGGAAGTTTCTCCCAAAAGCAAATTGGCTACCAATGCAGCTCCCACAGGAGAGGTGATACATGTGCACAAAACCATGCATGTTAGAGACTGGTAATTTTTTTGTGTGCAGAAAGCATGTGATAAAGTGTTGCACATGGAAACAGTATTAGCCTTTTAGATGTACAGATCAAGAGCTCTCTCCCTCCCTGATTGTCTTTGTCTGTCTGTCTGTCATCTATCTATTATCCATCCATCCTGTTCCTATCTTCAACATTAAAATAAAATCCAGATTGGAGAAACCTTGGAAGGTGAGATAACAACATCCCTTTCTTCAATGCTATTTCTTAGGGGGGGGGGGTGNTTCAATGCTATTTCTTAGGGGGGGGGGGTGTAGAAGAGAAACCTGTTTCCTAAGCTGCATTGAAAGGATAAAAACGCCTTTATGTCCAGTAGTTATTTTATCCCCAACTGGAAAATAGCCCAGCCATGATAGGAAGATTGCTATCACATCAGTGACAGTGTTTAGACATTTCCCTCCAGTACAGTTGTTTGGTTCTTTCTGCCACGTCATTTGGGTTTCACTCTAATGCAGAGTTTCTCAGCCCTGGCCACTTTAAGATGTGTGGACTTCAACTCCCAGAATTCCCTGGCCAGCAAGGGTGCACTAATAGAATGCTGGCTCAGGAATTCTGGGAGTTGAAGTAAAGAAGGGGCCATAATTGCCCATCCCTGCTCTACTGAATCTTTCACTCTCTTTAATTCAAGGCCAGTAGAAAATTATTCTACAGGGCAAACAGACTCATCTGATTTTCTTATTTCAGCTGACCTGGAAAGCTAAGGATTTTCCTCCTTTTGCCTGTCATTTCAAGGACATCCTTTCCAGGTAAAATCAGTTGAGATTCTTAAGGTGGAATAGAGCTGCTCTGGAGCATTAAGCCACAAGCAACACAGAGTTAAAACAAATGGCAGGACAGATAGAAGTTGGAGGCGACTTGAAGCAAATCCCCAAAGGATGCCACAATATCTGTTTGTGTGTTTGGATTTTGTGCCAAGGCACTTATACTTGACTTTGCTGCCTGCCAGCTCCTATTCCAAGCAACCAGCTAACTTGAAAGAACAAAACTAGAGAATATTCCCTTGACATAAATGCAGCATCAGCAGGAGCTGAAAGAGAACAGAAGGTTGGAGTTCACTTAGCTGCAATAATTACCATTTCTTAAAAAGAAATAGCATTATTCCTTCCATGCTGTCTTATTCTTTCATGGAGTTTCAACCATTTGTTAATAATTATCTGAGCTTTTAAAATATATGTGCTTAAATCCCCCTTCCTTCTCCTTCTCCCCTATTGAAATAATAATGAAGATAACAATATCCAAGTTAAGGAAACAAAAGGTCCTGATTTTTGTACTATCCTATTATTTATTTGGAGATCTTCAGTGTCAGTAATTTTTGCTCTTCACTGACAGACATGCAGTACTGTGTATGGTGTATTTGTTAAACCTGTTCTATGGCTGAGCCTACTTAGCTGTTTAGTATCGATAAGGTTAGCTAGCAGCTGCCACCTGGTGTAGTAATGAATTATATGAAATTATATGATCAAGGAGTGGAAAATTTGTCATGGTTATTCCATTTTCAGTGGCAACTCCAACAGCTAGTTGATTTTCTTAAATGCTCTTTGAGTTTGAAGTAATCCACCTTTCTGCCTTGGTGTTCACACTGTGGTTAGGATTATAGCTCAGGTATGATTAGTCTGCAGAGAGAGATAAAGAGAAGACTATGGAAAACATACCTTTTTATCCCAAGTAAAATAAAAATCAACCTTTAAGTTCAACTGCATACAAAACACAATGCAAAAAAGCACAATCATATTCACCACTACTTGAATTAATTTAATTTGTTCAATTTGGACCATTAGAACAAATAAGTAGAAGCAGAGAAAACAGATAACTAAATGCAATTAAAAAAAACAAGTTGGGAAATCTAACCAAAAGCAAAACTCATGAGGGACTCAAGATAGCAATAGCACTTAGACTTATATACAGCTTTATAGTGCTTTACAGCCCTCTCAAAGTAATATACAAAGTCAACTCTTGACCCCAAAATCTGGGTCCTCATTTGACTGATCTCAGAAGAATGGAAGGCTGAGTCAACCTTGAGCCTTGTGGGATTCAATCTGCCAAATTGCAATAGGAGTAGCTTGCAGTATTGCACTCTAACCACTGCACCAACGAGGCTCCTTACCTAACCCAGGACCAGGTACAAAAACCAAATGTCTTATCTAAAATCTGCATTTTAGAATAATAACAAGAGTTAATAAAATGTATACATAAGAGTTACATTGGTATGATTTCCCTCCACCTTTACCCTATCCCCAGTATTTGCAATAGTATCTCTTTCAGTCTGTATTGAAAGGAAGCAGCCCAGCAGAACTCCAGCTGAAAAGTGGAGCACACAGTTATTTCAAAACAAATTTCAAATTTCAACCCATCAAAAGACTGAGACCTTTAGAGAACAGGATGATATGCAGTAAGGAAGATTGTGAGAGAAAGACAAGGTTGGCAGAGATGTGAGCAGGAGGGTCTGAAAAAAAAATAAAACTCTTAAGAGTTGTCACTCTTTAGTTCTTGGACTATAATTGGATTGCAACCCGTGTTTGAAAAGTTGACATTAATAGAGAGCCCGCTTGGTGTGTGATATAGGTGGGAAGATCCACTCGACAGAAATTAATAGGTGGTAGATTGTTTTTAGGGAAGGAAGAATAATATCTATACAGATGACAAGAAAAGGTTAGGTGATCCATCCTGTCTTCCAGATCTCCTGTTTGTCAGGTTGCTGATTCAAGTAATAATCTTCAGATCAAGCAGCAAATTAACTGCCTCCAAACACAAGCTAGAAGAAGTCAATGTAATTGGAACACAGAATGATCTTCCAGCTCCCTTCATACTTAAAAAAAAATGAAATATATGAAATTGAGATTTGGCAGATGTGCCATTTCTAGAAGGAATTTAAATGTGACCTTTCCTTTCCTGATTCTGAGAAGTTCAATCCCATCGAAATTCATCTGTCAATTCAAATATCATCGTGTTTTGATTACTCAGCCATTCATTTGCTGTTAAATGTTCCTTAAGTTATTCTGACCTTGTGGAGATACACTTTTATGGATTTTGTGGTTGTCAGTTAGCTTCTAGAGGGATTCACATAGATGTATATTTGAATAGGAGATTGTCTTTGACAACCCAATCTTGGGATTTTGTCGTATGTCTTTTGACATGGTACAGAAGAGCTGAGTTAGGAAGATATAGAGGCTGTGTTATGAAAAATGACAAATACAAAAATGTGAAAGTGCTCAGGTGTTAAAATGTGGAGATACCATGAGAATACAGGTAAAAAAGGAAAATATATTGCTTGTTCATGTAAGTATGTGTAAGAGGGTTTAATGAAAGCTTCAGGCGATCTGGAAAGCTGTCAAAACTTCAGATGAGGATCCAGAGGAATATTAATCTCTAATTCTATCCAAGAAATATCACAGAATCTGCCCTATTTCTGTGGTATCTTTTGATTCTATGCTTATTGCATATACATCTGCTGAAAACTGAGTGAATTGGCTCACAAAGGAGACATGCTAATTCAACCCAACTCTTGAGCAATAATTGCTCAGTATTCAACCTCACAGTTGAATTTTCCAGTGTATCTTTCAGCTCCAACTAATACATCTGGCAATTTGCTTTATTTATTGCAGCATACTATCTTGGCTCATACATCCTCTATTTCTAAAGGTGTGATGTTCTTTCAAATTTCCTTACAGTGGTTGCAATCACTCTGGCATGAAAAGGCCATTTGTTCTTCCTATATTAAACTCTCTCCTTTTTTTGCAGATAAGCGCTGCTGAAAATTTCCTGTTACTGTAAATTAATTTCACTTCATTAAGCGCATGAATCACGGACAAAGGAAATAACATTTGGAGAGAGGTCAGATTGTCCAAATAAATGGTGGGAAACAGGCATCCACAGCAATTCTAGTGTTAGCTTGCCAAGAAGTCCTCTGTATCTTCACTTCTCTTTCAGACTTATGGCTTTGGAGCTATTAAAGTGGGAATTGTGGGCTTGGTTCTATTCTCATCCCAATTTAAAACTTTCCCCATGTAGAGATAAAGGAAGAAACAGAGTAGCTGAGTAAGTGATAGCTAAAACTATGGCAATGAATGAGTTATGAAGAGACAATACTGAAAAAGATAAGGAAAAGTGGAGAACTACGCCTTGGAGTACACTCAAAGGAAGTTGGCTACAGAAGAGCAAGTCTGAGAAATTATAACTCAGTGTTCTTCAACCTTGGCAATGTTAAGATGGGTGGACATGAACTCTGGGAGGTGAGATCTACCCATTTTAAGGTTGCTAAGATTGAGAAACACCAGTATAAATCAAGAAAGGAGGCAGCTCAGAATAGTCAAGATTCCAAGAACTATTTTCAATTAATTTTATTTAATTGGCTTAAATAAACAAGATGAAGGTTTCCCTTGCTCCGTTGTATGTAGGAAGTGGCACTCATCACCATTTCATAGTCAAAGAAACCATTGTTCTCTGTAGACCATTCATTTGCCTGATAATACAACCCTATAGCAGATTCTCCACCAGTTATTATAAAATCTTTGCTGCTAATGAGATTTTTCTGCAGAAAATCTTTCTTAAGAAGCTGATTCTAAATATGAGGTTTATTTTTCTTAAAGTATTGGTAGTCATTTCTTATTTGTTTATATTTTATTCTTTCCTTTCACATTACTTTATGTCCAGATACAATCTTTTTGCCTCTTTCTTTTTCACTCCCTGCTGTCATAAGATACTTCAAAAACACAAGAGACATGGATCAAAAGTGAATAAATGATAGGAGTAGATATGTTTGTGTTTTACGTTCTAAGGTACTGTATATACTTCTGGGAAACAATAATTTTAGCCAGGCTATTTATTCAGGACACTTACCCACATTAGCAAATATGCAATTGAAGTATCAGCAACAGTGAAAATCATAAATACATTACAGAAAATCATAGATTTGAAAGTTAAAATAACATAATAGTGATACTGCACTCCGAAGACATTGTGTGTACATAGAGCATTATGGCATGAAGTGAATTGGAATTGCAATCTGCCTCTTAAATCCATCATGCATGAAACAAAAAAGGAGATAAATATTTTTAAAAATAGTAGTTTTTAAAAAAAAAAATGGAAAAGCTTCTAGAAGAATAGATGAACTCCGAGAACAAATGTACTATTTTTGTGGGATTGAAAACATCTTGAAGGATTCAGTGGTTCTGTAAGACTTTATTAAGTTTCAACAAAAGATAAAGTATAAAGTAACAAAAAGGAAAAAGGAGGTCAGGGGAAAAGAAAAAAAAGCAAAACTGGGAATATAGAAAAAAAAAAAGGAAAGAAAAATACAGAAAAGAATAACTTCTAACTTTCTTCAGTACAGATACAAATATAAAATACATGTAATTTTTTACAGGATCCAATCTGAGTTGGTCACCAGGACTAAAGGTTTATTCTTCCATGCATCTTCTTTTAATCTCTTAAATTCTTTTAAAATTAATGAATAATATACAATATTTCTATCATGGTAAACAACTGTAATTTTCAAATCCCAGAGTAACAAATTCATATCTTTTTGTTTCAAGCACAAAGTCCAAAAATAGTTTTCAAGTAGAAACAAATCTAGACAAAGTATTTTCTTTAATCAAAGCAGTCAGTTACA
>BHFT01018030.1:0-57805 GCA_004320025.1 Laticauda laticaudata | reverse complement strand
CCCCCCCCCCCCTTCTCCACTTGAACAAGAACTCTCTACACAATAATACCCTTTTCTGGTCCCTGACATAGACCCTTTTCTTCTCTGCTTTTAGAAGTCAGCAAAGTTACAACATCAGCCGGATGCTGTGGCTCACTCACAAGGGCCCCCTGGTAACAGCCTCTATTGATCTCCAAAGCACTAAGACGACTGAGGTTGGAGATGGTTGGGGAGCCCATGCCAGCCTTTGCTTCATCTCCTTGGCACAACCATTTTTGGAATTGTCCTATTCAAAGTGAACTGCATCATTAGCTCTTCAGGTTATAAAATGTACATTTGGTACCATTTAGGAAAGTCAAGTTAAATACTCACCCAACTCAAAAAAATAGGGAGAGCTTTGATTCCAAAAATTCTTCTTTTCAAAATTTATCTGGAGTTGGGACATCAAAGTCATCTGACTGTTTTTCCTGATGAAATCAACACATTTTTCCTGTATTTGTTGCCAAACCTACAGATGTACTTCCATTTCTTAACTAAAGTTGTGTTTTTCCCATTAATGATGTACATTCTGAATGTGCTCCAATAAAACATAGCATACAGTCCTGAGGCAGATATATTACACTGTTCTTTGTCCAGTTACGCTGTTCTATTAACATGCACCAGCAAAATGCTATATAGGAACAATCCAAATGTAATCACACAAATGGCCATGCTAAAGTCTGTTGTCTTGTTGCATTGCATAAATGCTTATGTAATAGTAATATGGATACAAGAATGGTGAGATGAAATGAACAGGAGGAATGCAAAAGTTGGAGATCTATACTGTCCACTTGCCAGAATTATTCATTATTTGTGGGTCCTTAATGCTGTCTGAGCTTGGCTGTTTACTTGCAGGCATCTCTTCCAGATGTTATACAGTGGTTTGTACATAGACAGAGAGCCACTCTCATCTAACACTGATATTACCTAATGAAACATCTGTAAGAAAACAACCAAACTCAGAGAGCAACAAGGATCTCACACTTCAACCCTAAGCTACATATATTCTCTTCTATTCGTTATTTACTTCACAATATTTCATATAACTCTTCAGGAACTATCATAGCATAGTAGATATATGAGATCAGTGGTATAATAGCTTGCAAAGTTATATGCACTCTGTTATATGCACTATCTTATGCACTCTGAGAAAGTGGATAGGATTCTTAGCAGCACAAGTTTGGCCACTTGTGGACTGATCCTTATCCCTCTTGGTTTCTTCAGGCAACTAAAAATGGTTGGATTCAGCAGGTGTCCCAAAGGTACTTTTTCAAGAGGCAACTGAGCTGTCTTTGTTTTTTCTTGGAGATGTTTTGCTTCTCATCAAAGAAGCTTCTTCAGTTCTTGGATGAGAAGTTGAACGTCTTCAAGGAAAAACCAAAGACACTCCAGTTGCCTCTTGAAAAAGCACCTTTGGGACAACTATGACCTGGATGAGACTGAGAATCTCCAGTCTCAGGAGGTACTTAACACCTCTCTGAGAGAGGGGACTGTCCTAACACAGGTGTTCCCTCCTCTGGGGTGAAACAAGTTGAAATTGAATCCCACCCAGCAACAGCCTCCCACACTGGCTCTCAATGGGGTTGCATTTCTGAAAGAAGATCTGCATCTTGGCCTTATCCTAACTTGGCTAGTCATAACCTTGTCTTTGAGCATCCATTCTTTGTCACCATAGGAGTTTATTCAAGTCTTCTGTGGTGTCTTGATCTTACCAGATAAGTGAAGTCTGTTTCTGTGGCTTGTCCAGAGAGATTTCCTTTTAGGGCATCTGCCTGGTCTTCAGGGATTTATACTATATACCAGTTAGAACAATTAATCAGTAGAATAACTTGCCTCCAGAAGTAGTAAATGCTCCAACACTGGAAGTTTTTAAGAAGAGATTGGACCACCATTTGTCTGAAATGGTATAGGATTTTCTGCCTAAGCAGGGAGTTGGACTACAAGATCTCCAAGGTCCCTTCCAACTCTGTATTCTATTCTATTCTATTCTATTCTATTCTATTCTACCATCCACAGTAGCATCTTGGTTGGTGCCATCTAGCCTTTCATTTCTGGGTTCCCATCTTTAAGGAGAAATCCAGATAATCTGCCCAGATTTCCTTCTCTTAATATGTATGCTTGGTTCTATTCACTGGGACCTGAGGCCAGCTTTGCCAGGTGCATTCCTCTGTTTTTACTTATTTCTTATTTATTTATATCCTGGTTTTATTATTTTTACCAATAACTCAAGGCAGTTTTGTGAGAGTGGTATTGTGTTCTTTATTTCTGCCTTCTTGTTCTAGCAGTTTTTCGCCTAAGTTCAACCTCCTTTTACAAGCTTTTCCATTTTATTCTGTTTGTGATGCCAGGTTGTAAATGAAGTACATTTTATTTGCAAGAAAAGTCATTGCAGTCATTTTATTTTTGTTCTGAGAAAAATTAAACAGAGGGGACTTTTCCTACCTTGTAAGTCTCATATTATTTTCCTTTCCTTCAGGAAAACATTTTTCTCCCTCTTTTTTCATGATAGTCTCCTTTCTTGCCTTCTTTCTGTTTTTCAGTGGCTCAAGATAAACAATCCCATTTGGTTATGAAAGATCCTGCAATCACTAAAAACCTTCTTTTGTCCAGGGCCCTCTGCAGAACTTTCCCCACAGGGAAACTTTACTCCCTCACTCAAAATCACCTTTTTTTTGAAAATACTATATTTTTTTCCTTTGAAGAAGAAGAGATTTCACTTCTTATCCACGAAGCTTCATCACTTCTGGATGGTGTGGGGGGGAATGGAAGGATTAGTTCTGACTAACAAGAAGGGAAACCTCTTTTTCCTCAAAGGGGAAAAAAAAAACTACAGTCCAGTTGCCTTTTGAAAAAAAGCACCTTTGAGACAATCGTGACCTGGATCACTGAGAATCTCCATTGACGGTCTGTACCCACTTGCAGCATTTTAACTTAGCAAGGCTAAACATTTCCACTTTCTCCCATTTTTCCTCACAGAAATGAAGGTACTCCTCAATTACAACCACAGCTGGGACCACAATTTCAGTTGCCAAGCAAAGTGGTTGTTTAGTGAAACCCATCCAATTTTGTGACCTTTTTGCTACAGTTGTTAAGTGAATCACTGCAGATGTTAGTCATTAAGTGAATCTGACTCCCCCCCCTTTTGATTTTGTTCGTGGGAAGCCAGCTGGGAAAGTCACAAATGGGGATCACGTGGCCCCAGGATGCCGCAATTGTTGGAAATACATGCCAGTTGCCAACAGTGGTGGGATTCAAAAATTTTTACGACCAGCCTGTAGGCGTGGCTTGGTGGACATGGCAGGGGAAGGATACTGCAAAATCCCCATTCCCTCCCCACTCCTGGGGGAAGGAAACTGCAAAGTCTCCATTCCCTCCACACCCCATTAACCTGCTTTCCAGCTCCGTTCTCCTATGCGGGGCAACAAAAGACTCAGCCAATCAGTTGGGACTCAATGGGAGGCAGAGAATAGACGGGGGCGGGGCCAGTCAGAGGTGGGATTTGCCGGTTCTCTGAACTACTCAAAATTTCCGCTCCTGGTTCTCCAGAACTGGTCAGAACCTGCTGAATACCCACCTCTGGTTGCCAAGCAGCCAAACTTTGATCATGTGACCCACAGAGAGGTTATGATAGTTGTAAAGTGTGAGAATTGGTCGTAAGTCACTTTCACAACAATAGTGAAAAAGTGACTAAACAAATAGTGAAACAGTGACAAAATGAATGGTTGTAAATCGAGGACCTTGTAGTTTCTAATCCCTTATATGAACCTATTCCTTTTGATCGAATATTTCTCTAATGGCAGCGTTCGGAATCAGACTCGATACCTGAGGTGCAGAAAAGAAGTGGAATAATTTAGAAAGTACATCTGTGGACCTCAAGGAGTGGGACCCGGTACAGTCTGAAAGAAACAAACTTAGCGCAGGCTGGTTGTAAGCAAAGTTTGCATCCTCTTCTTTCTAGTCAGAATGAATCTTCGCTTTGTTGGTTACAAGCCTGTTTGTTTTTCCAAACAGCAGCATCTATTGATCCCAGGAAAGGCAGGCAACGGATCTGCAGCTTTGGAATTAAGCCTGAAGGACTGTGATAATCATTCCCTTCATAATTTGATCTCTCTCTCCCCATCCCTCCCTCCCTCTCTCCCTTTCTCCCCATCCTCATTTTCTGTCTCCCCCGTCTCTGTCTCACACACAACACCAGGACTCTAAGCTGCTTTCCAATAATAACCAGCAGGCGTGGAAGCCATTTTGATCAAATACCATTTTCATGTAACTATTGGAGGAGTCCTATAATGGGGGGTGGGTGGGTGGGTTTGGCCATCTTGCTAGATTTTCCCAGAGAGCAGTTTTAGAGTTCAAAACTCTTCAGACCTAAGCCACTATTCTGGAAAAGGGTACTGGGAAACATACACTATAGGGCCTGAGGTGGGTCTTTTAGAAGCCTAACATCAAATGCAAAGAATCAAGATCATTTATAACAAAGGTGGGGAACTATGGCCCTTTTATGACTTGTGGACTTCAACTCCCAGAGTCCATGCTGGCTCAGGAATTCTGGGAGTTGAAGTCCACAAGTCATAAAAGGGCCATAGTTCCCCCACCCCTGACTAATAAGGTTGAAACATAGAAGATTTATTCAAGCCTGTACACAAGACTCGTCAAGTACTGGCCAGCACTAAATAGGCACTGGATAAAGCTGAAGAGAATTCAAAGGGGGTCTGGACTTGGATCTCTTGTGGCAACACAAAGATTCTAAACTGATGATGCATTTAACTTTACCTACCAGCTCTGCCTGCTCTTCTCTTACACTGACCTCACAATTAATGCCCAACATCCAATACCAAAGTATCTTGCAACAAAACCCAACAAGGTATGGAAAACTACACATCATTGACATCACCACACAAACCCCCACCCCCTTCATTTGATCCTGCTCCAGGGTGAGACTTATGTAGCAATGGTACAAGGCAAGCTCAGATGCTACAAAACAGCACATCTTCCCTGCTTGCTGTCAAAATACATATCAATCACCCAGCCAGCTTATTTTCCAACTGTAATTGACAATTATTAGCTTGATAGAACAAGCTAATGGACTGTTTTTTCACTGGCCAATAATAATTAAAGCATTGTTTTAACTGTTTTAACCCTGCCCTCCAGTTTGAATTTTATTTCATTTTTTCCCTGGGGATTGAGTTATGTCCATTGACTCCATACGTGTAATATTAATGCCCTGCCATCTTGGTGTGTCAGGCTACCCTAACTATACACTCAGGAACTCATTCTACCACTCTTATTGGGGAATAGTTCGCTCAACCATGAGACACTGGTGAGGCGGGCATAGCAGTGCCTGCATTTTCATCGTCGCATGAGAAAAATTCACCTTCCTTCCCTTTGTCCTTGCCACTTTCTATAGAGCAGGGGTGTCAAACTCAAGGCCTTAGACTGGGTGCTTAGATCTGGGCTCCAGGGCTGCACTGGAAATAGCAAAGCACCAGCCCATGGTGCCTTTGCCAGGGAAAATGGAGTTCGGGAGAGCCACAGCTCCCACGAGCTCTGTTTTTGCTGGCAGTGGGTTGCAGGAGGCTGTTGCAGCCGGAAACAGAGCCCGAGAGCCTGTTTTAGCTGGCACCCACAGGCATCTCCAACATAAGTGATGTTGAGCTGGCCATGCCTACCCTGATCCCCCAAGGTCAAACACAACCCAGATGTGTCCCTCAATGCAATCGAATTGACTTCCCTGCTATAGAGGGATGATCGAGAGCATCCTGTCATATGGCATGACTGTCTGGTTTGGAAGCATGACTGCTTCAGACAGGAAGGCGGTGCAGAGCGTGGTGAGGATGGCAGAAAATATTATTTATTTATTTTGTTTATATTGCTGCCTATTCGCCCATGGCGACTCGCGGCTGCTTACACAATGTAAAACCATATTAAACCATATTTAAAACAAAAAATAAAAAGCAATAAAAATTAACAAAAGGTTTCAAATAAATACTTATAAATAAATAAGTTCAATAGAATAAAATCTGGAAAAAATAAAATAAAAAAATCACCCCCAACTCCCACCCCCCTACCCCGATGACAGGAGATCACACTAGCCATTTGATGGGCTCCATCCTTCTCTGGGTTCCCCAGGCCTGCTTGCAAAACCAGGTCTAGGTCTTCAGTGCCTTCCGGAAGAGTTCCAGAGTGGGGCCATTCTAATCTCTGGGAATGATATTCCAGAGAAGAGAGAGCCCACCAACGGAGAGGGACCTTCCTTCTGGTCCCACCACGATGTATATACCTCAGGGGAAGGGGACTGCAACGTTCCCTGCCTCATCACTCTAATGGGTAAGGTAGATGTGACCGTCAAGAGAAATTCCTCCCAGATAACCTGGACCCCAAGCCATGAAGGGCTTTAAAAGGTGAACAACCAGCACCATTGAATTGCACCTGGACAGCAAATCGGCAACCAATGCAGCTCCATGCAGGAGAGTGACCCATGTGCAACTAGGGTCTGCACGAAATCAGTGGGCCGTTGCATTGGCCACCAAAACCGGAGCTTTGAATGCTCTTCAAGGACAAGCCCCATGTGGGCGCCATTTCAATAATCAAGAACGGGAAATGACCAGGGCATGATGACCGTGAGTAGGGGCGCTGCTGGTCCAGGAAAGGGCGTAACTGGTGCATGCACACCGCAGTTGCGCAAAGGCCCTCCCTGGCGCACTACTACCACCTGCTTCTTCGAACAGGCAGTCGTGAGTCCAGAAAACCCACCTAGAATTACGCACAGGGTCTGTTTGGGGTGTCTGGCCCACGCCCTCAAGACCAAAGGTGGCAATTCTCTGAGCCAACAAAACCCCAGAACCCAGAGCCCTCGCTCTTGCAAGGGTTTAGGTTTTAGTTTAGTTAGTTTTTTTAATTTTTATTGTAGTTCATTCCGCTTCTATCCAGGACAGGGCCCTAAGTGATGCCTGAGCAGAGTCTGTCAGGGACACACTACATTCCCTCTTCACAACCTTGTTACCTTTGCGGGGGTATTTAAAGCAAGAACATGGCAGATCCAGTCACATTTGTTCCATATAGCAATCCAACCTTGTAACTCCCAAGTTTCCCTCTTTCAACTATGTATTCAAAATGGAACAGTGATGAATTGGGTGGTGGTCTACATCATACAGAATATGTGTGTGTGTTATATAATATATGAATGCAGTTCACTTCCTTCGGGTATTTATCCACGTCATTGTAATGCTTTTAAAGTTGAGTCAGACGTTTCAGCAGAATCTCATCTGCCATCATCAGGCTTCTGTATTGAGCTTGTACATGTATGCAATTGTATTATACAATTGTATAATTGTATATACAATTGATACAATTGTACTCAATACAAGAAGCCTGATGAGGCAGATGAGAATTCTGCTGAAAGAATAATGAAGAAACGTTGCTTCACTTAAAAGCATTACATATGACGTGGGATAATACCCGAAGGAAGCTGAACTGCATTCATGTAAGTACCCGCAAAAACTTAAAATATATATATATATATATGTGTGTGTGTGTGCGCGTGTGTGTGCCTGTTATGTATGTGTATGGGTAGATATATGTTTTCTTTTGAGAGCAGGCAACAGAATTTCATTTTTAATCTGCGTCAGTGCACTCATCACAAAAAAAGACAATAAAGGTTGTATTATCTTATCTAAGTTTATCCTGTCATTCAGCCAAAATTGAATGACAATCAGGATGCTAATACTTCCCTAATAGAGCTGCTTGGAGCTCTGGTGTAATACTTTACTTGTTTCAAAAACATGAAAGTTCTGAAAGCATTTAGCACTGAGTATTAAGCAAATGTGGAGGATATAAGTACAAGCCAGTACAAACATGATTCAACGAAAGAGCAACTTACTGCTATAGCCTGGAGCCTCTCCTGCTGAATCGTGCTTGTTTCGATGATCCTGAAAGAAAAACAGAAACAGATGAAGAATTCACCTACAGAATGACTCCCCATTCTTCCCACCCCCACATGTCTTTCGAAGTTCTATCTGCCTACACTTCAAGGTGGGCTTTCTTCCAACTTTCTGTGATGAATGCTTAACGCCTGCTCTTTGCATGAAGACAGAGTCAAAAACTGGGCATGTGCAGTGGAAAGGGGGCTGGACCTAAACTTTGATTGACTCCGTCTTTAAGCAAGGAAGCAGGAGATAGCCCACGCTTTGGATTCTCCGACCCGTAAAACTGAGAACTATGGGATCGGGCTTAGTTTTTGGGGAGGAAAATAAGGGAAAAAAATTTCTTCCTCTCCCTACCAGCATGCATCAGTATTCATCTGATTAGCATCCTATCAGTGTGTGATAAAGTTGAGGAGTGTTTGGAAACTGAAACAGTATTTGCTGTGCAAGAAAGAAGGAGACAGCAAGGAGCTCAGCTCAACTGTTCTGTACGAAAGCTGCTTGGTGCTGTTAAACTAAAACTGAAACTACTCTCCTCTGCTTGTGTTTTTATTTATTTGATTGATTGATTGATTTAATTTATATTGCTGCCTATTCGCCCATGGCATTTTTTTTTGCATTTGGAACAGATTTCTTTTCAGGTGGAGAGCGGGAGTAGAACTCCTAAGCATCAGAGCATGTTAATAATGATATACAAATACTAATGCTCTGATGGTCATTTCAAAAAATCCTTTCTTAGTGAACACCAAGAAGCCAAGAGGAACATACGTGCTAATTTTCAAGTTTGTAGGCTTTACGGTTCTGGAGATTTTGTGATGATGGGTGAGTGATATTTCACTTTGATATATACAGATTGCAATGGCAGGTGAGAAAGACCTGAGGGATGGGGAAAGAAATAGGAAACAGGGAACAGCCAGATAAGAGGGCATAGCCCACAGCAACATAATGGGTAGAAAAAGAGGTTCAGAAGGGACCTTCCCAAGCTTCTCAGGCTGAAAGGAGACAATAGGAAATTTGCACTTTCAGACTTGCAATATTGATGTCAGTCTTCCCAGGTAGACCAGACAGGAAGCATGACCAGACGAGCTAATTCTATTTTATTTTAAGTCTTCACTAACAAAAATCTTACAAGCCTGAAAACACAGATCTCCTGCTGTCTTCTTTGCAGCCTGAGAAGCCAGGAGGGGTTCCTGCAGAACCTCTTTCTCTGCCCATTCTTTTAATAATAATGAAACAATTAAATAGGAAGTTAGCATGCTGAAAAGGTATCATTAGTCTCTCTAGCATAATCCGTCTTCCTGAGAAAGCAAGCTTCTGGATGCAGGATATAACCTGGAACATCTTCTTCGAAAATAAAGAGGCTCTTTATTTGAGGTGAATAAATAGGTAGTTGTGATTGGCTAATGATCAAAGTCATAACATTAAAGGATCTTGCAGGTCCTCTAATCCAAATCCCTGCTGATTCTGTAATGCTCATAGGTCTCATGTTATCAAAGATGCCCCAATTGTGAATTGTTAGGACTGTCCACTACACAAATTTCTAGTTCTTGCCTATGGCCCAGGACAGAGATCTTCGAACTTGGCAACTTTAAGACTTGTGGACTTCAACTCCCAGAATTCCTCAGCCAGCTATGGGAGTTGAAGTTCACAAGTCTTAAAGTTGCCAAGTTTGAGAACCCCTGGCCCTAGCTTACAGTGATTTCCAATATAAATATAGGGTAACACAAAGTAAGCATGTACCCCAATGCAGCTTCATAAGTCCAATTACAGTAAGATGAACATCTCTGTAAATCTACCCATTCCATGCAGATTACACATTAAGAGTTGGAGGGGACCTTGTAGGTCATCTAGTCCAATACCCCCTACCTCAGTTCCTGTAACCCAGGGGAGTCAAACTCGTGGCCCACGGGCTAGATATCCTGGCCCTGCCCCCGCCCAGTTTAGTGAAACGGGAAAAAGTCCTGATACATCACGTGACGATGCTGTGACAATGCAGGTTTGACACCAGTGGTGGGATTCACATTTTTTCTGGGGAACGTGGCTTGGCGGCCATGGCTTGGCATGGCAGGGGAAGGAGGATACTGCAAAATCCCCATTCCCTCCCCACCCCACTAACCAGCTTTCCAGCTCTGTTCTCCTACGCAGGGCAACAAAAGAAGACCCAGCTGATCAACTGGAACTCGGGAGGCAGAGAATAGATGGGGGAGAGGCCAGTCAGCGATGGTCTTTGCCGGTTCTCCAAACTACTCAAAATTTCTGCTACCGGTTCTCCAGAACCTGTCAGAACCTGCTGAAGACCACCCCTGTATTAGTCTCCAGTCCCCTAATCATCCTGGTTGCTCTTCTCTTCACTTTTTCTAGAGTTTATATGCAGATAATACTTATATATACAGATAATATTGATATGACAATTATAAGACCTTGTTTTGGTCCAAGGATTCTCCTTCACCTTTCTTTCATCGTTGACCTAACACTTTTATCATTATGATTGATGCACCCACACAAATATCTGCTAACTAGCTTCTTGGGGCTAATAGTCACATTCTGAGCCTTAAACCAAGCACAGAGATGGCAGAGTAATTACAAGCATCTGCAGAACTTCTAAGAGACTAAAGAGACAGCTAGAGCCAAGATCTCTATGAAAATCAATGGTTTTGAAAAAGGCTTCAGGTGGTACTAACTAATCTTTATTTTTAATTGATCCCCAATTACCCCAACTAATTGGATTTATTTTGTTTTTCATCTACTCAACAGTCACAATAGTCTGGGTGGACAGTTTCGTCATAATGTTTTAAGATTTTTAAGACAAAGGAAAGAAAAATGTAAAACAGCAAATGGCAATTAACAATTAAATAGCACAGGAAAGACATAACATTTATAAAATGCACCATGACAATCCCAACATAAAGGTGCACAATTTGATCAAACCATTGCCTTTCCCATTTCCTTTTTATCTATGAGATTACAAAAAATGTGAACTAAATTATAGGAAGTTAAAAAAGTAAAAAAGATCAAAGATAGAGGCAGAACTGTAAAAATCAATGCCATTTTCCTTTTCAACCTATGTGTAATGGACATAAACATGGTTCTATCCTGCAGTAATGGCCACGTAGTTTTTGTTTAAAAATGGACTTTTAGAACAGAATTGTAGTTGCCTGCATTTATCGGTTAAAAGGGAAGAAGGAAGAAAGGATGGAGAGAAAGGTAGGGGGAAGAAGGGAGAGAGAAATCACAAACATGATTGATTTTGTGGGGATTTAACCCCAGGTTTTTACAAATCAAGAATTTCAAAGCTTAGACAGACAGTTTTGTCAATTTTACCTACTAATCCCAATTCACACTAATTCAAGCTCTTTTCATCCTAGTTATAATGACGTTTATGACATTTTGGAAGTTGCAGAGGGAAAATCATCCACGTGACAGTAATGAACACGTGGAAACAGACACACCTCTAAACAGGAACTTGGATGCCTCCAGATAAAACTTTCATTAGCATTCAGCATTCTGTACAACTTTATTAGTATTTATTTTTAAAGATCCAGAATCTGTCATCTTCTATTTGTCTACCTTCCTGCCACTTCCCCACCTTCTCCAGTTACTATATCTGTCAATGATCACTCTAGAAAAAAATTGAACAAAGACAGACAAGTTTAACAGACAGGGTGGGGATAAATAATTTAGTTCCCATCTAAATAGCGGGTGGACACAACTGAATTTCTGCTCGACTTATGACCACAATTGAGCCCAAAAATTCTGTTGCTAAGCACAATAGTTGTTGAGTGAATTTTACCCCATTTTACAACCTTTCTTGCCACAGTTGTTAAGTGAGTCATTGCAGTTGTTAAGTTAGTAGCACAGTTGTTCAGTGAATCTGGCTTCCCCATTGACTTGGCTTGTCAGAAGGTCATAAAAGGTGATCACATGACCCCAGGACACTGCAACTGTCATAAATATGAGTCAGTTGTGAAGAAGGAGGAGCCTCCTCGCTGATGGACCGTAGATCGCGACTCTGTACGGCTATGGTCCATGCTCTTTCGTTGGAGAGCCCTGATCATTACAATTAGGGGCTGAAGCTGCCTTGGATGAGTGGCAGAGTAAGGGGAAGCCACAAGCCAGGTTGAGGGGAGCCACATCTCCCCCCCTGGGCTTGGTCTTTTTCCCCCCGAAAAACCACCGACTGCAGCGGTGGTTTAAAATGGCCACCCCAAAGAGGAGGACTCAGCTGGATTAAGATTTGTGCAGGAGGGAGAAGGGTGGTAACATCTGAACTGGGACAACTGGGCAATACAACTAAATAAAAGTACCCCAGGATTAAGGTAATATGGAATTTTTAGAGAAAGAAAAGTGAGCAGCAAAATTACAAAGGGACAGGGAAAAAAAAATGAAAATATTTTTGACAGTTAAGCGGGGCTTCGAACCAGGAAAGGAAGAAGCCAGAACTAAAGATTTAACTAAATTAGATTAAAATATTTTGGCAATAAACAGGCACAAAACAAAGCTAGACTTAAATAATAATAATAATTACAAATTGGAGACTGGACTGTGCTGGAATATTGAGGTTCGAAAAACCCTAAATAAAAAATAGGGGGAAAAGGTGAAGACTTTGTACATGGTGAGTACCATCTTTTCGACAAAAACTTGAGCTCAAACAAAAGGGAAAGCATCCTGTTTCTGAATGAAACTTGTGTGGATATAAACATTAAAGAAATATTGAAACAAAGTAAGATTAACTAGAATCTAGAAATGAAAGCAGAACCAGAATAAAGAAAAAAGCAAGGAAAGACTGACTGTGGGATTGATTGATGTTTTTGGTATAGACCCTGGGCTGGAATAATTGAGAACTTGAGAAAATTGAAGAAAGAAAGAAGGAAAGTAAAAGTGTTTTTTTGTGTGGACTTTAACGATCATAAAAATATAAGAGTGTGTAATGATAGCGAATTAAAATGACAATTAACACAAAGAATACTACAAAGAAGTGGGGAAAAAAGGAAGGTTAAAAAGTTGAGATTTAAGAAGGCAATCAAAAGGGGGGAATACTTGTGAAGTCGGGAAAGGCAGAAAGACCCAGCAGAAAAGGGGAAAGGAAGATATTAAGAAAGAGACGGATATATAACTGGAATGAGAAAAGATATGGGGAAAAGAGAGAGGAGAAGCAGTAAGAAACAGGTGTATGAAATAAATTTTGCGGAAAATAGTAAAAGTTGAAAAGAAATTGTTTTTTTAGAGATAATCGGTTGATGAATTAAAAAGGGGATTCTGCAGGGTGACAAGGATAAATAGAAATTTTTCTGCAATTAAAAATATTTACAAAATAGGGTATATATAGATACTGATAACTCTTATTAAAAATCAAGGGGGGGAAATATGCTGTGGAATCAAATGAAAAGATGGAATGATTATGATTGTAACTTCTTAAAATAATGGTTTATTGGAATCAAGATACAGGAATAAAGGTATATTTTAATCATTGAGGTGTCACACTCAAAACAGTAAAAGGGAGGAAAGCTATATTTGTTTTTTTTTTAGTGTTAAAATTTGTATTAATCTAGACTTTATAAAAAGAATGTGTAATGGAAAGGGAATATGACAGACTAAAGAACCAACTAAATTAATAAATTAATTTTAAACTATTTTTAAATCAAACTAAATTAATTTTAATATAGACTATTAAAAAGCAAGGAGAAGACATTGGTAACTTTTTTGTATTATTATTATCATTATCACATCATTATTATTATTATTATTAGGCAAGCACATATTGTTTATCTTTATTTTTAAATAAATATTAAAGGATTATATTTGAAAAGAAACAAAAAGATGTTTCGATTGAGATTAATGAAAGAGGCTATAATTAATGTGTTTGTTTCTCTCCTTACTGAAAATTTGGAATGGATAAGGTAATAATAGAATTAAGTATGCATATATGAATGTATAATTGCTGTCATATTTGTATTTAAGGTGATGACCCGGAAATATGTTGTCCACTAAAAAGAGATTTTTGTTTTTAATGTGAAAAACTGAATAAAATTTGTTAAAAAAAAATAAATATGAGTCAGTTGCCAAGCTTCTGAATTTTGATCACGTGACCAAGGGGATGCTAGAGTGGGCTGTGTGAAAAACAGGCATAAGTCACTTTTTTCAGTCACTAAATGAACTGTTGTAAGCCAAGGACTACTTGTAAAGGGGAAGAATTGTTTGCAAGAATGTTGTATGTTGGGAAGCCTTTCAAGCAAGAAGGGTGGAATCAAAAATTCTCAGTGTCAACAAAGCAAAGTTGAAAGGTTCTCATAAAGGACATATTGATCAGTTATGCATCACTTTGCTGCCATCCTCTTAAAGTATTTGAAAGGTATTGCTTTAGTATACAATAAACTGTCTGCCTACGGTTAAGCAGCCTCTACAGATATGCACCCAAGTACTGCAGAGATATGTGTGTGTGTGTGTGTGTGTTTCTTTGAGGGGGCACAGATGGTGTATCAAATCTCACTGGATGCAGCAGACAGACACTTAATGGCCATTTCCTTCCTCGCCTTCTGACCCTGTCTTCCCTCCTTTCTGCACGTTTTTTTGTTGTTGTTGCTAAAAACAGGCACTTCCTTCTTGGTGCTCTTGGGGGTTTTGGACTTTGTATTGTTCTGGAGGGTGGGGAAGCCTCCCCTGGTGCCAAAAGGATAGCCCCCCCCCCCAAAAAAAAGAAAAAAAACTGGAGAGGAAAAAAACCTGTCCTGCTCCTCCACTTTAAAACAAGCACAGATGCATGGGGAAATGAGCAAGGATGAAGAATTTTGCACGCTGGGGTGAATGGGGTCATCTATTCCTAGTTCCTTCCATTGTTTGTCAAGTTAGGGCTACTTGAGCTGGGCTGCCAAAATCCAAGTGAACAATCAATGGGAGTCATGAGTCTCTTTGTTTCTCTTTGCTGCCATCTAATGCTTCTCTGGGTTCAGTTTCCATCCATTATTCCTCGCCTGGCCTTCAGGTGCTTTAGAAAACAACTTGACCCCTTCCTCCCTGTGGTATTCCTCCCTCAGATATTGGAAGACCGCTATCCTGTCTCCCCTGGTCCTTCTCTTCACTAGACTAGCCAAGCCCAGTTCCTGCAACCATTTTCCATATGTTTTAGTCTCTAGTCTGTTTGCTCATCATCCCGGTTGCTCTTCTACTTTTTCTGGAGTCTCAATATCTTTTTTTTATAGTGTGGTGACCAAAACTGGACGTAGTACTCTAGGTGTAAGACTTCTCAATAGAATGTCTGTGCTCATTAGTTTTTGTCAATGCCAGAACTACCCTTAAAAAAAATTGAGATATAGATCTCTAAACATATTTCAGCAAGAAGACAAACCCCATTATTTATCAGGTTCTTCTGAAAGGGGTCTCTCCAGCATCTTGTTTATCATCCATCACAATTCTGAAATTTCATAAGGCTTTAGCCAGGCTGAATGCTTTGCCCTTAGCAGTCCTTTTTAGATGTTTAATGAGTCTCCCTACATCTCTCCTTTTGTGTCCATATGTGGTGATAACTCAATAGAAATTCTAACCCATTTGCTTCTATGTTATTTCCTACATAAGAACTCTAGATTTTCATTTATCCAATCTTGAAGAAACTCCAGGCAAAGAATTCTTTTGGACAAGAACTCAAAATATCTTGCCCAATTTTGTGCTATGGTTTGTACAACATATCACACCATTAAGTTTGGATAGTCATTTTTTATTTTTTATATTCTTTTTATTTTATTATATTATATATTCTTATTTATTTTTAGATCTTATTGGTGTATTTCTCTCTCTCTCTCTCTCTCTCTCTCTCTCTCTCTCTCTCTCTCACACACACACNTCTCTCTCTCTCTCTCTCTCTCTCTCTCTCTCTCTCTCTCTCTCTCACACACACACTCACACACACACACACACACACACACATACACACACACACCGCGTGTGCAAGTTAGTTTCCTGGTAGTCTTCAAGGGTAGCCCCAAGGAAATTGAATTGTAGTAATCCAGACACAAGGAAACAAAGACATCTTCAGAAAAACCTGAAGCTTTAGTGATTGGAAATTCTAGGAGTTTAATGTACCCTAAGGCAGGGGTGAGCAACTAGGTCAACTTTGCAACTTGTGGATTCCAACTCCTAGAATGGCTCACTTAGCAATTCTGGAAGTTGAGGTCCACAATTCTAAAGTTGCCATAGTTGCCCACTCCTGACCTAAGGGCACCATTTTGGAGAAGGCAGATTTAAAATATTTAAAATATTTCTAGGCTATAGTAAAACAAAGTAAGTTCTTAAGGAGGGGGAAAGGCCATACTTCAAGCTCATGGGATCCATTTTCTTTTTTAACTACACAGGTAGTCCTCGACTTATGACCACAATTGAGGCCAAATTTTCTGTTGTTAAATGGAACATTTGTTAAGTGACAACTTAGCAATTGTTAATTTGCCCCATTTTGTGACCTTTCTTGCCCATTGTTAAGTGAATCATTGCAGTTGATAAGTTAATACCCCGGTTGTTAAGTGAATCTGGCTTCCTCATTGACTTTGCTTGTCAACTAAAAAGATACTCCTTTGGCCTTTTTAACTGCCAAAAAAAGGGAGTGGGGGAAAATAAGGCATTCCTTAAATGCCTGGATAATCACCCCAGCAGCCCAAAGTTGTCGAAGCATAAGAAGGTTATTGGAGAGCATGATGGATGACTCTGGAGATGGATGTGTCCCATTGGAGAAGTCACATCCGGGGATGGGGGGAAGATCAAGGTCAAGGGGGAAATGTATGATGTAATTTAGTATCGGCTGCACCCAACCACGCGCCAACATGGAAACTTCTAATAAACCAATTTACTTTTCTCTGAGATGCGGCTAGAGACTTTTGATTTGAATGAGGGTGGATTTGTTGGAGCCCTAACATTCACATGACCTTAGGACACTGCAACAGTCACAAGTATAAACCAATTGCCAAGCATTTGAGTTGTGATCATAGGGATGCTACCCAGGTGGTAACTGTGAAAAACGGTCGTAAGTCACTTTTTCAATGCCATTGTAACTTTGAACAGTCACTAAATGAACTGTTGTAAGTCAAGGATAACTTGTATAGCTCTGGGATCCATCTGATGCATACATATAGGGACACCCACAAGATCACGATAAAAGTCACAATAGTGACTGTGACTCCCACTTCGACCGTTCTGATTTCTCTTCCCATACGGATGCCCCGTATGCTTCTCTCTTCCTCTCGGCTTTTTTCCTCCAGCAATGCATATGCACATAACAAAGCAAAGAAACACAGGCGTGTGTGGTGCGTGCGCGCCTCCCACGCACACAAACACAGACATAGACACACTGGACAGATTCTAAGACCAGGCATTTATATTCAACAGTAGAACCAAATGGATCTTAAGAGCCTTTCCACAGAAGACTGCTTTGCCAATTCTTCACTCTAGCCCTGTAATTTATAGCAGCTTGAGGGAGGGGGGGAAGCATTCGGTTATTGTCCTCTGTTGGGGAAAACAGTATCAGGAAGACAAGGCAAGGGATGGATGCCCAGGGTGGTTCATGAAGTATGCGGAAGGCCACCCTGGCAGAATTAAATGCTTCTATAGATTTTCTTCGCACTGCTGAGGTCATCTAAGTAGAAACCTCAAGTTAATGCTTGTATGCAAAACAGGCTCCTGGGACTGAATTCAATGCTTTTTGCTTATGGTAGGGTGAAGAAACTATGGCCCTTTTATGAGTTGTGGACTTCAACGCCCAGAATTCCTGAGCCAGCTGGCTCAGGAATTCTGGGCGTTGAAGTCCACAACTCGTGAAAGGCCTATAGGTTCCCCACTTCTGCTTTAGAGTGAATGTATCTCATGGCTGCCAATGTTTTAAAAAGAGAAATAAGGAAATTGCAATTTCAACACCCCTTGCACAGCCCCCAATCCGTATATTTTGCTCCTGTTCCCAAAGACAGTGCTCGGCCTCTTAGCGAGATGGCCTTTGTCAAGATGCAACCAAGTGAAATAGCCACATCATGATTATTTTATTGTTTCTTTGTAATGTTTATTATGTCCAGAAGGCAGCAATAGGAAAGGATTCAAAGAGCCACATCCCAATTTTGATGGGACCAAGTTGGTAGTGATGATGGTGATGAAGGAGGGAGAAATACAGGCAGTCCTTGATTTACAACGATTTGTTTGAAGTTACAACAGTGCTGAAAAAAAGGACTTGTGACCTGTTTTGACGTTTACATCTCAATGCCTTATTTTACTGCACCAAAGGAGTCAGAAGTCAACACATTTTTTTCTGTTTTCTCCTTGCTTTCCCCCACTATCCCCTTCCCTTTTGCTTTTCCTAACTTCCCTACAACTTCCCTCATGCATTTACATTTGTATTTTCTTTGTATGCTATATTATAATATAAATTAATAAAAAATCACTTAAAAATACTCTTGCAGCATCTCCATGGTCAAGTGATTAAAATCCAGGCGCTTGGCAACTGGATCATATTTATGACAGTGGTGGGATTCAATTTTTTTTTACTACCAGCTCTTTGGGCATGTCTTGGTGTGCGTGTCTTGGTGGGCGTGGCAGGGGAAGGTTACTGCAAAATCCCCATTCCCTCCTCACATCACTAACCTGCTTTCCAGTTCCATTCTCCTGTGCAGGGCAACAAAAGCAGACCCAGCTGATCAGCTGGGACTCGGGAGGCAGAGAATAGATGGGGGCGGGGCCAGTCAGAGGTGGGATTCTGAACTACTCAAAATTTCCGCTACCGGTTCTCCAGAACTGGTCAGAACCTGATGAATGCCACCTCTGATTTATGACATATGCAGTGTTCTTTGTTTATGTGATCAGCTTTTGGGACCTTCTGACAAGCAAAGTGAACGAGGGAACCAGATTTACTTAACAACCCTGTTACTAACTTAACAGGTAATTCACTTAACAACTGAAGCAAGAAAGGTTGTAAAATGGAGCAAAACTCACTTAACACTTATCTTGCTTAGCAACAGAAAATTTGGGCTCGGTTGTGGTCGTAAGTCAAGGACTGCCAGCACATTCACCTTTTCTTGCATGCTTCAGGCATGGGTTGCACACACAATGCTTGACATGCTCTGAATCATAGTATCGCTTGTGTTGTGGTTCACTGGCAGCTGGTGCAGACGGCAATGGAATCGGACAGTGTGAAAGAACGGGGACCAGTCAGAGAGTGTGGAGAGGACTCGGACGAGGGTCCCGCATCGGATGCAGAGATGAGGCCAGGACTATCTGGGAGTGGGGTTCTGCCTCCAGAACCTTCGGAGTCTGGCAGCAGCAAGGTAGAGGACCCAGGGGAGCCTATTCCCATGCGCAGAGCTGCGAGAAGGCGAGAGCAGCTGAAACAAAAGGGGCAACTCGGGAGTAAGGCAAGGGGGGATGATTGCTCCTCCTATAAGGTATAAAAGTCAGGCAAAGATGCTGAAACTTTTGCAGGAAGCAAAGTAGTTCAATTGGTTCAGAGTCATCCTTGAAGCTCTTTGTAGTTTGGTTGGGTTTTTTTGTACTTCAGTTGGTTTCTTTTCTAGTTCATTTGATACTTCTGTTTTTGGCAGCACTTCACAGAACTGACAGGTGTGTGCTTATCTCAGGGGACTGTTTGAGATTAATTCTGGCTGAGAATGAAAACAATTCTCAGCGTTGCATTAAAATAAGTCTTGTTTTTACAATACGTTTGTGCGTGATTATGATTTATGAAGCCTGAGTCAGAAAAGCTTGGAATGACTTGAGGGGGTGGGGATGGGGGTGATATTATGGTGGTTCTTTTTCCCAAAGAGGAAAAAGACAGTTCTATTTGGTGTTATTATGTGGAGCGATAAAGCTCTGAGGTTCTCTTTTGCTGATTCCTCTATCCACTCCCACTCCCTGTTCATCATTTTACATTAAATCTCTGGGTGTGGTCCTGTCACCATGGGGTGAAGTTATCATCAACACATTAATGACAGTTGCTTATTATCGTTTTCCTGTGGTATCTGGATGGAACTCAACTCTAGCAAGACTGAGTGGCTGTGGATTATAGGACTAAACCTATCCAGGTAGTCTTTAACTTACAACAGTTCACTTAGTGACCATTTGAAGTTACAACCGGCACAGAAAAAAGTGACTTATGACCATTTTTCACATTTACAACCATTGCAGCATTCCCCATGGTCATGTGATTAGATGCTTGACAACTGATTCACATTTATGATGGTTGCAGGGTTCCTGGGTCATGTGATCCTCTTTTGCAACCTTCTGACAAGCCAAGTCCATGGAGAAATCATATTCACTTAAACAACCAAGTTACTAAGTTAACAACTACAGTGATTCAAATAACAGATAACAGATAATCAGAGTTGGAAAGGACTTTGTAGGTCATCTAGTCCAACCCCCCTGCCCAAGTGGGAGACCCTACAGCATTTCTGACAAATGGCAGTCCAATCTCTTCTTGAAAGTCTCGAGTGATGGCGCTCCCACAACTTTTGAAGGCAAAGCTGTTCCACTGGTCGATTTTTTTCGCTGTCGGAAAGTTTCTCCTTATTTCCAGGTTGAATCTTTCCTTGTTCAGTTTCCATCCATTATTCCTTGTCTGGCCTTCGGGTGCTTTAGAAAATAGATTGACCCCTTCCTCTCTGTGGCAGCCCTTCTAATATTGGAGCACTGCTATCATGCCTCATAATTCACATCACAAACCTAGCAAGGAAAATCTAAAATAGGGAAAAACTCACTTCACGAATTTCTGACTTATCCACATAAATTCACAATTGGATTCAATTGTGGTCATGAGTTGAGGACTGCCTAGACTGGGGACTTCATTTTTGAATTCTGAATAGAGGAGTAGATTCTGGCAGGTAAAACTGGCAAGTAGGTTGAGGGGTCCCCTTGGATTCTTGGCTGCTGCTTTAGGAGCAGGTGCCCCTTGCACACTCGTTGTGTTGGTTCCTGGATCAGAAGTCTCCCCCTCTCTCCAGTTAAGCTCACTCATGCCTTCATCACTTCCCATTTGAATTGTGGCAAAGCATTCTACTTGAGGCTGCCCTTAAAGACCATGTGGAAGTTGTAATTGGTCCAGAATGAGTGTCATGCCCCTGATGGAGACTGACTCTGAGGGAGAGGAGGAACAGCCCACAGGGAGTGGAAGTGTGGCTCCAGAGGTTGTGGAGGAGGCTGGGGAAGGGCACAGGCCGACTGAGCAGTCAGAGGAGGACCCAGGCCCATCCCCTATACATCCAAAGGCACGCAGGGAGGAGGGGATAAGGGAGAGACATGGTCTCCTCGGAGGAGAAGGCTTTGATCCTCTTCATGGGCTGCAGGTGTGACAACTGAATAAGAGTTTGGACCTGCGTACTGGCGCACGCTGGAAACAAATCATGTAAATATCTCTAGTTCATAGTTCCTCTCTGAGTTTGGCATCCTTCCCAGTGTGTGTTATCCTCCAGCCCTTATCTTGCCTGGTTTGTGTTGTTTTTTTCCTTCTTCCTGTAACTGTTTGTGTGGGAGTGTTTTTGTCTTCCGTCAAAGATATTGGGAGCTTAGAAGTAAAGTGAAGGAATAAAAGGGACTTCACCTGTTTTCTGTGACTGTGTTTGTTTTGTATCCCACCCTGGGTCATCACAATGGGGTAGAGTTGGAGTGATGGGCATGTCTCAGTATGCCAAGGCTGCAGCCCTAATCTACGTGTTGTGTAGGTATTCCTCATTTAGCAACAGCCTTGTTTAGTGGCCATTTGCAGTTACGATGGCAATAAAATGGAACTTTGCCACAATCCTCACAACTATGACCTCCACAGGTCTGTAAAGCAAAGAAAGGCTGAAATAAGATGTAAGCGTAGTCGCAGTTTTACTTAGCGACAGAATAACGGAGTTGGAAGGGATCTTGGAGGTCCTCTATCCCAACCCCCTGTCCAAGCAGCAACCCTATACCATTTCATACACATGTTTGTCTTAAAAACTAAAGAGATGCTTGAGTGTTGGAACACCACAGCTCTGCTTAATGACTGAATTTCACCCTGAACTGTGGCCACTAAACCAGGACTACCCATACTGACTTCCAGTGGGTTTCTGGATACATTTTGAGGTATTGGTTATCACCCATAAAGCCCTTAATGGAATAGGACTGGGTTACTCATGGGAGCCCAGTCCCCTATTAATTTTTTGCTTCCCACTAAATTCCCACTAAATGAGAGAATTGGTATGTTCCTGACATCTTCTATCAAGCAATGCCATTTGATAGACGGCACAAGCATGACTATTCCATCACAGCTCCTGTCCTATGAAACAGTCACCTGGCCATACACACCTATACAAATTCAGATGGCCCCACCCCTTGGTCTTTCAAAAAGTGCTAAAGACCTGGTTATTCCTGAGACCATTGGGCCAGAGTTTTAACTGGGAGATGTTTTATGGACATATTTCATAGTTGATTTTTTTATCTTGGTTTTTAAATTTGTCTCAAGATGCCCAGAGTCCTTTTAAACTGGGTAACCATATACATTGAAGAAAAAAACAAACAAATCAACTATTATTAAAAAACAAACAAACCCTGCAGGCTTCTTCAGACTCATTCTGTTTAGTGCTGTTTATTCCTAAGTAAGCTATCAGCCTCCTTACATTTACTACAAATGTACTCTTCATTACATTCACAATGCAGTTATCACACAACAACAGTTCCCCCGCCCAACACTCCCTATTTTCCCTAATGGGCACAGAATGATTTACAGAATCCCCTTTTTTCCTTACAAAATACTTTGGAAAAATTGTGAATTACTTTATTATTTACATTACTTTATTAATAATGTCTATTCTGATATGTCCAATATAATTCAGTGAGTTGCAAGAGGACAGTAGGATTGCAACCTTTTAAAATGCAACTAAACAACAAGCAGAATCAAACAGATGTAGACTGAGTTTGCCATTTTTTTTGCAGCTTCCTCTCCCTTCCCTGTTATTCCCACAACTTTGACCATTTGTTTCTACTATATAAATATAAAATCATAATCAGGAAAAGGAAAATTGTAATTAGTACCTAATCCAGTATCTGTCAGACTTGTACCAAAAATAACAACATTCAACCACACATATCTCTGCTCAGTTTCTAGCTATTTCTCAAGCAAACAAACTCCTGAGATCTTTCTACGTAAAAGTGATACGGTAGGACAAGCCCTACACTGCAGATAAGAGGCAATTTCCGAAGGCCATAACTGGTTGCAAAAGGACTATGCCTCCAGCAACAAGAATGAAATAAATCCTTCATTAATCAAATACCTATCAATGCATGCCCAGAAGCTTATTAATTTATTTTATTTTATTTTTTATTTATTTGATTTGTCAATCGCTTACAAGATAATGGGTATAAGTATAACCATGAGTAAGAATACAGGAAACAGATACAAATAAATGGGGACAATAGGACAGGGACAGTAGGCACAATTGTGCACTATAAGAAAAAAAAGCGAACAAAAAATCATTGGAATTTTGGGAGAACATGATACATGATCCTTGAATTACAATTATTCATTTAGTGACCATTCAAAGTTACAACAGCACTGAAAAAAGGACTTATGACTTTCACACTGCAGCATTCCCAAATCCCCAATTTGGTTACATGGTCCAAATTCAGCTGCTTGGCAGCAGGCATGTATTTCTGATGGTTGCAGTGTCCCAGGGTTATTTGATCATCTTTTGTGACCTTGTGACAAGCAAAGTCAATGGGAAAATCAGGTTCGTTTTACAACTGGGTTACTAACTTAACAACTGTAATGATTCACTTGACAACCATGACAAGAAAGGCCTAAAATGGGAAAAAACTCACTTAACAACTGTTTTGCTTAACAACAGAAATTTTTGACTCAGCTGCAGTTCTAAATCAAGGGCTAACTTTAAAGCAATTCAAGAAAGCTGATAGATCTCAGCTTTGGAGTCTTCTCTGAAACTCAATAAGGTTGGGTCTCACAATAAGTATTTAAGATAAGGAACAATGAATTTAATTTACAAAAAAAAAAGATTTTGGCTGAACATCAGGAAATAACAGTTAGAACTGTTCAACAATAGAACTGCCTGCTCTGGCTGGTGGATGCACATGGGTAGTGTGGAAACAGAGATTGGATGGTCATTTTTTAAGGGTTTTTACAGATTACAAATTAACAGAGTTGGAAAGGACCTTGTAGGTCATCTAGTCCAACCCCCTGCCCAAGCAGGAGACCCTACATCACAGGTTGCAGTAATAGCACTGGATTCCTGCCCTAGGCAGGGAGATGGACTAGAAACCTTGGCAACTTGAAGACTTGTGGACTTCAACTCCCAGCAAAGCTGGCTGAGGAACTCTGGGAGTTGAAGTCCACAAGTCTTAAAGTTGCCAAGGTTGGAGACCCCTGGACTAAATCACATCCAAAATTGGATGAAAGTGTTTTTTCTTTGGGTAACAATACCTGAACCTAGAACCCATCACAATAAGAACATTTAAGTTGACTTGAAGATTTCTATGTGAACTAACATATGGATGAAATTATCCATGGCAATTTGTTGAAATGATATAAATTAAATGCCTCACCGAGGAATTCTGGGAGTTGAAGTCCACAAGTCTTAAAATTGCCAAGACCTCCCCAAACTAGATGATTTCCAAGACCCTTTCCAAGCCTATGTGATTCCAGATGTGCAGGGAGGGAAAACATAGCACCGGTCTACAATTATTTTAAATAATCACACACACACACACACACACACACACCAAGGACATGAAAGTAGCATCATTCAATCCCTGGAGAAAGTAATATGGCTATTTTAAAGGGATGCATCCTGTTGTACATGTAGGCACACAAATGCTCCAAAACATTTTCTCTGATTAATTTCTGAAGCTCAGCTCCAGTTAGTACCAGGATGAGATTTCTGCAGGAAATTCCAGGACTCCAGGCCAGACATGAAGGTGGAAAACCTTCCAGAATAGGACAATGCCAAAGTACTTCTGCGTTGAGATCTGGAAAACATCATGGATGTATCCAGTCCGTGTAGCAACCAGGAAGCTCTCGGCTGGTATTTTCCCATGTCATTATAGTTGTACTTTTAAAGCTGTAGCAATGTTTCAGCAGAATCTCATCTGCCATCATCAGGCTTCTGTATTGTGTTTATCTGTGAGTCAGATTTTCACAGCCATTTCTGTTTTAAATTTGGGGTTAGCCTACTGCTGTGCCAAAATGGTTTTTTCTTCATCCTGATTGGTTGGGAGTCTTGGTCTGTGTTTATTGGTCTTGGAGTTTGCTGTGTGCTGCGTGATTGATGTTTCTAATATCTTCTGTCTGTTTGTAGCTTTTTTTGTCTTGATTGGATGGCAACATTGTGTTTCCTGAATATGGCTTTTAGTGCAGCTTGGCTCCGAGCAAACGGACGGCTATCATTTATTAGGAAGCTAGGTTTCATCTGGGTGCCTGGTTGGGGTGTGTTTTAGCTGAAGGTGTCGGGGTGTGTGTGTCTGTTTGTGCCCAGGTGTTTGCCTGGCTTGTGGTGTGGAGATTTTTTATTTGTGAGCCTGCCAAGCCTGACACACAAGATTAAAAAGAATCCAGTACACAAGCCTGAGGATGGCAGATGAGATTCTGCCGAAACGTCGCTATAATAAAAGCACAAATATTAAGACATGGGAAAATACCTGAAGAAACCTAAATATCATGCATACATACATACATACACACACACACACATACATACATATGGAAAGAGAGTGAGATAATTAGAACCTTGCTATTGAGAAACGGCTCAGAGAAAGCTGGATCCCACTTTTGGGCCTCTAGTTATGATAAATGGGCTTGGCTCAGTTCTCTAGCTGGATTCTTCTGAAGATGCTTTGTTCTGCCCAAGTTTCTGTGGAGTTTGGCAATGACATTTAGAAATGAGTAGAACTACTCCTGGCTGGTCTTTTGAAAATCATCATCATTATCATCATCATCATCTCTTCCTCATCCTCATCAATACCATCATCTATTAAATTTATATGCTGCCTGATTCCCAGCAACTCCAGCCAGTTTTATTGCCAAGTGGCTTCATTTTATTCATCTCCCTGGAGGGCAGCAGCAGCAGCAGCAGCAACACTTGGGAGTCATGTGAAATGAACAATCACACACGCACCCATCTCGCATCCTGTTAAGTCACTCTTGGCACCTTATGTTACTGTTCCAGAGTTACTGCGTGAGCGACACTAAACAAAATCCGTCAGCAGTTTAGAATGCACACACCAAGCATCTCCGTGAAGGTTTTTGTTCCAACGCTGTGATTGTTTTTCCACTGAACTTTGCCTGGTTGAGATCATGGAAGGCCCATCATTGCCAGACTTCTGGCATTCTCAGGGAGGTTCACATTCACTGACCACCACCGTTTTTTAGCAGATGGGGTTTTTTCTTGTAAAATATAAACTATCCTGGCGAGGTAGAAAACCTTCTCCCCATCTCCACTTCCTCCACCCACTTTACGCTCCACACGTCAACATCTTTCACAGAAGGGGGTTGTAAAAATTTATTTCGAGCCAGCCCAAGCAGGGGAAAGAAAACAAAGCAAGAAATGGCTTTTGCTGTCTGAAGAAAGATAGTGATGAGTCAGAAAAGAAGGTTGAAGAATCATTTCTGCTTAGGGGAGACAACGAGAGAGAGCCTTATTCAGTGTTGGCTGCATAAATTTTGTTTTGCTTAATTTCGGACTTCTTGAGACCAGAGTTTTGCTATCCTGTGCCCAAGGTCCACGTTTTCAAGACAAAACCAAATTTCCAGTCTCCAGTTCTCTGTCTTTTGTGAAATGTGTATATCCAATACAGAAAGAGCAGCTGAACTTAAACAGCCTTTTGAAATACTTTCCAGCGAGTTGGAACAAAGAAATTGGGTGGACAATTTCACTAAAAGTCCCTGGGGAGAAGAAAAGATTTGCCCAACAGTTTTTTTAAGGACAGACATCACTTTACTGAAAATACCTCATAGGAAGAGACCCCCTTCTATGTCTATGAGTACTGCATCCAGTTTTGGTCACCACACTATAAAGAAGGATGTTGAGACTGTAGAAAAAGTAAAGAGAAGAGTAACCAGGATGATAAGGGGATTGGAGGCTAAAACATATGAAGAACGGTTACAGGAACTGGGCCTGGCTAGTCTAGTGAAGAGAAGGACCAGGGGAGACAGGAGAGCAGCGTTCCAATATCTGAGGGGCTGCCATATAGAGGAAGGGGTCAAGCTATTTCCCAAGGCACCTGAAGACCAGACAAGTAATAATGGATGGAAACTGAACAAGGAGAGATCTAACCTAGAAATAAGGAGAAACTTTCTGATAGTGAGAACAATCAACCAATGGAACAGAAGTTGCCCTTGGAAGTTGTGGGAGCGCCATCACTTGAAACTTTCAAGAAGAGATTGGACTGCCATCTGTCAGAAATGGTGTAGGGTCTCCTGCTTGGGCAGGGGATTGGACTAGATGACCTACAAGGTCCCTTCCAACTCTGATTATCTGTTATCTGTTTTTTTCTTGGAATTAGAAACTTGGGAAGTCAGGGGTCTGCAGACTGCTGGAGAGAGAGGTTACAGGTAGTCCTGGACTTACACCCCTTCATTTAGTGACCATTCAAAATTACAATGGCACTGAAAAAAATGACACTTACGACCATTGCAGCATCCCCATGTGGTTATATGATTAAAATTTGGGTCTTGGCAACTAGCATGTATTTATAATATTTGCACGTGGCCCAGGGTCATGGGATCATCATTTGTGATCTTTCCAGCTGTCTTTTGACAAGCAATGTGAAACGATATAGCCAGGTTTGCTTTAACAATTGCATGATTCACTTAACAACTATAGTGGTTCACAACAACTGTAGCTAAAAAGGTCAATATTTGGAGATTTTGGGCTCAATTGTGATCGTAAGTCAATAAAGGGCAGAACATTCACAGAAATCCTTGGCTATCTCATAACTAAAAAATATGGCTATGCACTTCTTTGGATTCAAAGGTGAAACATGTCAGAAAGGTGCAGGGACATGCACTAAGTCACCTTCTCTGTCTTCTTAAATCAGGCTTAAAAGTTTGGAAAAAGTCTTTGTCCAGCACTTATGAAAAGCCAAAGAAGTCACGTTAATGATGCGGTTGGGATGATGGTATAAGGAGAACCCATACCACAACCATAGTGGGCAATGCTTTTATAAGGCCAATGTAAAAGCTACAGAGAACATCTCTTTGGAGATTTCCAAAACTGTTTTTCAAACAAACCAGCAGATGGTGGGGAAGAAAGAAGGAAGGCAAGGTTGATACAATCTTGAAGTCAGGTCACAAGAATTGCAAGGCTAAGAGTTTCATATCAGAAGAGAGAAATTTGCCTCCATTCTGAGGTTGTCCTTAGAGTTGCATGGATGAAGCCACCACAATAAAAAAATGTCCATTTGTAAAAAAAATCTAACTTGCAGCTGCACTAGAAGCTCTTCTCTAGCCACAGGTTTGAAGCCTTTCCTAAAACTTCATTTTCCCCAACATTTTTCAATAAACTGAAAAACAGGCACAGAATAGAATAGAATAGAATAGAACAGAACAGAACAGAACAGAACAGAATAACAGAGTCAGAAGGGACCTTGAAGGTCTTCTAGTCCAAATGGTTGTCCAATCTCTTCTTAAAAACTTCCAGTGTTGGAGCATTCACAACCTCTGGAGGCAAGTTGTTCCACTGATTGATTGTTCTAACTGACAGGAAATTTCCCCTTAGTTCTAGGTTGCTTCTCTCCTTGATTAGTTTCCATCCATTGCTTCTTGTCCTGCCCTCAGGAGCTTTGGAGAATCGCTTGACTCCCTCATCTTTGTGGCAGGCACCGAGATATCACAACACTGGTCACCCCTAGGGCCCGAGGCCTTCTTTTCATAAGACTAGATAGACATACCCCATTCCAGTAATCGTTCTTCACATGTTTAAGCCTCCAGTCCCCTAATCATCTTTGTTGCTCTTCTCTGCACTCTTTCTAGAGTCTGAACATCTTTTTTACATCATGGCAACCAAAACTGGATGCAGTATCCCAAGTGTGATTCTAGCCCAGTGCTTCTCATTGCTCCCAGTTCCCATGATGGTTCCCCTTGGCACAGCTCTTGCAGGATAAGACAGGTGTCATTCTGAGTCCCACCAGTTGCCCAGTAGATAAACCCAGCTTAGCCACAGGCCTTACAAATCCAAATGACAGCAAGAGAATCTGAGCAGGAGGGCAAGCATTAATCAGACCACCATTCCCAGCCTTCTTCCTTCTTTGTTTTGGAACCCTGGGGTATATTTATTTCTGAAACTCATCTTAGCCTCTCCTTTGCTGTTGCACTCTCCCAGAGCATCCTGTTGCCTGGCTAATATTGGTTGCCACGGCAACATCATCCCAAGCACCCACCTCCCAGCTCTTCAGCATAAGAAATGATAACTAAGTGGTTTCTTTCCACTTAGGAAATGGAACTGACCGGTTTCTATCAGGGGTGCATGGAGCTAACCCATAAACATATCCCATCATCCCTATCTGACCTACTATGGGATATTACCATGCAACCTGCTACATTTTTTTTGTTTTGCAAAAGTGAGTGTTGTGCTTTCCATTTCAGATGTAAATAATTATCCATATTATAAGAAAGGAGAAGAAGTCACTGTACCAGCATGAACATTCAGATATTTAAAAGTTACACATTAGAAACCCTTCATTGGGTCATCAGATAGTGAATTCTGAGTTTTGCAAAAGGTTTCAAAACAAAAAGGGAAAACCTGGGAAGATGGAAAACATGATTGAATTTAAAAGCGTTCATGTTGGTTTATTCAGTAAACCATGTGATTCCACAAATCATAACTTAGTGTAGCATGGCAAATCAGTCATAAATGTTCACAAAACAAAACAAGAGTTTATATAGCAGGAACATGTAGAAAGTCATAACGACATTCAGATATCGTTCCATTTGGCATTGCAAAGATGGTTCAGCAGCCAATCTGAAAAAATCTACTATGACATAAGGAAGAAGAAACTGTTTATGCAGGAAGCAGTATAAAAGTAAAATAAAATCTACAAACAAAATATTTTTGAAATGAAATTCTAACAGTTGGCTGCTCCAGGGAATTATTTCAGAAAACTGGAAGATTGAAAGTTAGAATTGTTGGATTGGTATAAAAATAACAGAGAGAAAGAACATTGGAGAATTCTCCCTCTGTCCTTTAAGGAAATTGATTCTTCTCTGGAACTCTTTACTCTGAACATATCTAGAAAGCACTTGAGCAAACTAACCCAGAGGTCTCCAAACTTGGCAACTTTAAGACTTGTGGACTTCAACTCCCAGAATTCTCCAGCCAGCACAGCTGTCTGGGGAATTCTGGGAGCTGAAGTCCACAAGTCTTAAAAGTTGCCAAGTTTGAAGGCCCCTGCTCTACCTGATGGCCCTCAGAGGCAGAATTCAGAGCAGAAACTTAACAGAGGCAGTTCCTTCTAGGATCCTGGCTGTGAGAGAGGTTAAGGCCAGCAAACAGAGCTCTTCAGCCCTTTCTCTGAGGAGTTCTAGGCCAGCATCAAAATGGCGGCTCCTGGAGAAATAGGGGTCTCCAGATTGTTTCAGAAGAGGTGAATCAGCTCAGGTTGGAGACAGAATAAAGCTGAAGCTCTCAGACTCAGAAGTAATGGGATAAATGGATGGATGGATGGATGGATGGATGGAAGGAGGAGAAAGGGAAGGGAGGAAAAGGGGAAGGGGAAGAGGAAGAGGAAGGAGAAGCAAAGCAAAGCAAAGCAAAGCAAAGCAAAGCCAAGCCTGAATCAGTTGTTTTTCTCCTTTGCTCTCTCCTTCTTTCTCAAGTAGAGAATGTTACTCAGCTGACAAGAGCAATATTTTCCCCAGTGCTGATGTGGGACATTCCTTTTTTCCTTGCATGTTGTAAAGGAAAGGCCAAATGACCCTTTGCCTGCACATCCATGATACAGAACAATAATGTTTGTTTGGCCTGCTGTGGCCGCAAACAGTTTTGTTTTTCAGTGCTCTTGCTGACTTCCAAAGAAGGCAGCTGGCCCTTTTCTGCCTTTTTTCTCCCCACCCCCTCTGGGAACAACAGCCCATCCCACCCTGTTATAGCAGAACCCTGGCTGGAGAAATGCTGCAGCTCAGCCCACTTAGTCTTGGCAAAGAACCGTAGCTAAAGTTATGGGACAAGTTCAGGCACCTACCCTTTGTGACTGGAAAACATTCAGTCTTTGGTGAAAAGGAACTTAATGCTCTTCCTTGCCACAGATGAAAACAGCACATCTCTGCTTTTCTGCATCCACCCACATCCCTCGGTCACTTCCAACCGAATATCTAAACTGCAGTGTTTGGGAGCAATGGACCAAATAATTATTTGCAAGCTCATTGTGCTAAATTAGACACAATGTTGCAATCTATAAGCTTTTCCAGAATCACAGCATTTTTTTAAAAAAAATATCAATCCCTGTAATGATAAAGGAGCAGCCCCACTAATTCTACTTACATTGCTACTTGTTACATTGCAACTCTCAAACATCAGGAAAAAGGGAAAGAAAGACCCCATCCCAAATTATCTATCTTCTCGCCAGATGTTTTATTTCCATTTTTTACATACTTGCTGGAGATATATCTATCATCAGCTCTCAGCTACTAATGAAAATCGGGTGGAACCTCCGGCTGTAATAGCATCGTACCTCCCCAAAAACAGGGTCAGGAGGAGAATGCTACCTTCATACCCATTTCTGGACTTATCATCACTGGATCTGCCTTCAAGACTTTTAAAATAGGAATGAGCTTTCTTTCTGGAGAAGAAACCACTACATTCCCCTGTCTGTCTGTTAAGATATCTAAGTGAAGTGTCTGTGTTCGATGTCAATCTATTCCTGATTATGTCTGGGAGATAGCAACAGGGAAAGACTGATTAAAGGGATCTTTAATCCAGTTTAGCAGTCTCTGTTTTTATACTTTTAAAACTCGACAAAAGTTTTATCTGGCTCTGCAGTGAGAAGTACTTGTAAGAAGGATCTGGAGATTTTGGTACAATACTACACTTCCATGTCGGAAGCTCTGAAGTGCTTCCTGGGTGAAAGGATCAACCGGTGGTATCACTGATGCCAGGGGGGTCCTTTTGTGTCCCTGTTAAGTTGCCCACTAAAGTGGTACCCATCTATCTACTCACAGTTGCATACTTTCAAACTACTGGGATGGCAGAAGCTGGAACAAATGACAGGAGCTCACCCCGCCACATGTTAAGCTCGCAGCCCGTGGGCCAGATGTGTCGTGCTTAGGCCATTCCCACCCCAACTCCATGAAGGGAAAAAAACATTATGAAATGTCACGTGACAGCAATGTGACATCGCGAGTTTGACATCTGTGGTTTAGGCCAACGTTTCTCAACCATAGCAATGTTAAGATGTATGGACTTCAACTCCCAGAATTCCCTGGCCAGAGTGCTGGGAGTTGGAAGTCCACACATCTTAAATTGCTAAGGCTGAGAAATACTGACTTGGGCATGGACTTACTCCTGTTGAAGAATCCCTGCCCAGAGCTGATTATGCAAGGATTGTTAGAGGATGCCTCATTCATTCATAAATATCATCATTGTTTTTATCAGTGGGGCAGATGGGAAAGACTCCTAAGCAGAGATTGCTCAGCCACAGAAGGATGTGATGTTACTAAAAGTCTGAGAGAGAGATTGGAAGAGGGGCAGGAAACCTGCCTTCCATTCTATAAACAGCCCTTTTCATCAAATATTCATGCCTTCCATTTTTCCCTGGGCCTTGTCATTGCTCTTCTCAACCCAGCCTTCCTTTTAATGCACATCCTTAGGACTTTATAAATGCCAATTGCTTGCTTGCTCTCCTCTTCCTCCTCTTTGTTCTTTATTTTTCTTTCCACTGGACCTCAAAGCGTCCTGAAGGAGAAAAATAAAAATCACTCCATGGCTAGAAAACGGCTGTGTTAAATACGGGCTTTGTTTCAGAGCTGAAGCCATGAAAGCAAGGGGTGATTGATGGGGAGGTGATAACAAGGCTTTCATGAGCAGAGAGAAACTTGAAAATACAGGTAGTCCTCACTTAGCAAACACATTTGGAAGCAGAAACCTGGGCACTAAGTGAAGCAGTTGCTAAGTGAAACCAGGACTGTGCTTACAATCTTACTTCAGCTTTCCTTTGCTTTACAGATCTGCAAAGGATTGGTTTTATGTACAGTATATAACTATATATAACCATATATAATTATATATATAGTTATAGTTATATATATTTGTCACCACTGTAACTGCAAACATTCATTGAACCAGGCAGTCACGAAAGGAGGATTACCTGTAATGACAGAGGCTGAATGTCTTCCCATTTTTCTTCAATAATATGCCTACTGCTCCTAACATTTTAGAGCTTGTACCCAAATAGTTAGTTCATAGCATAAAGCAAGGAAAATGTATATGTCCACGTGTCTATGTGTAGACACTTCAAACCTCTTATATTATTTTTCATTACCTGCAACCAGTGAGAAGATTCCCGAAATTCCGCAGTTAGCATTATGGTGGACTACCTTGACTGGGAATTTTGCAGTTCAACCATATGTGGAAGGCTTTGGATAAAGTTATAAACAGAAGATAACAGCCAAGTGTTGGAATTCAGCTCTGGAATTCTCTGTCATAAGAGGAAATTATGGCCAGAGGTCTGCTTGGTTTACAGAGTCTACAATAAAAGAGAAAACAGGTCCCTGGAGGATACAGGCTGTTTCAGTCACAGTGTTTTCCTACCTCAGCAACTTTTAAAGATATGTGGACTTCAACTCCCAGAATTCTGGGATGGTGACTAGGGAATTCTGGGAGTTTTTATGCTGGCTGGGGAATTCTGGGAGTTGAAGCCCACACATCTTAACTTTGTTGAGGTTGAGAAACACTGTCCTAGAGAGTACATGCTACTCTCTGTTTTTTCATATAATGTATTTCTGTAAATTTTTGTTTCAGTCAAAAGTTCTACCACCTAATACAGTAGCTTCCGTTTTGCAAAACTGCTGGAGGCCCCTAGCTGGTTGCCACTGGAATCATGACGTTAAATATATATTTACTTGGTCCCCAAAAAGGTTCCATTTTGTTAAAGCTATCAAGTCACTGTCCAAAATGGCTTGTGCAGGACAGGATTCTGTCTTTAAATAACTGTTGCTGAGCACATGAGCCATTTATATCAATTTTTTTTTTCTTGGGTAGTAGAAAAAAAGCCGTAAGCCACCCAGAGTCACTGAGAGGGAATTAGGCAGCCCGATAAAATTTCATAAATAAATACCCTGCCAATTCACAATCTGTATTGATGACTCACCAACCAACTGATCGCCTCGGGATTGGGGCCATGAGAGGATGTGGGAGATAACCCAAAGGGAATCTGTGTTGCTCTCCGTCTGCCTTCAACACAAATACTCTCTAAGACATTCACCATTCACTTGTTTTTGATTCTGAGCAGAGGCAAATTACCTCTTTACAAGGGTACCTATACTCTCAGCCAGTAGAGGTAATCTTCTACTTACAACAGTTCATTTAGTGGCCGTTCAAAGTTACAACGACACTAAAATAGTGACTTATGACCATTTTTCACACTTATGACCATTGTAGCATCCCCATGGTCATGTAATTTACATTCAGATGTTTGACAATTGATTCATATTTGTGACAGTTGCAGTGCTCAAGAGTCATTTCGCGACCTTCTGACAAGCAAAATCAATAAAGAACCCAGATTCATTTAACAACCATGTCACTAATTTAACAACTGCAGTGATTCACTTAACAAATTTGGCAAGAAAATTTGTAAAATGGGACAAATTCACAAAACAAATTTTTCACTTGACAACTGGAATTTTGGGTTCAATTGTGGTTGTGTCGAGGACTAAGTGTATAGGTATTTCTCAACTTATAACTGTAGATGTGACCAACACAATTTTACAACATTTCTTGCAAGCAGTCCTTAAGCAAGTATGGCAGTTGTAAAGCAGCCTTCACAGTTGTTAAATGAATAGCATGTTCATTAAACAAAACAATCTTTCGTTAAGCGCATGGCTTTGATGAAAACCACAGGTAAATGCCAATTTTAGCAAAACCATGACAAAACTCAGTCATATGACCACGTAAACAGCCATAAATGCAGCCAGTTTCTGAGCACTTGAAGTTGAATCACATGACTGGGAGGGGCGGAACCAATGGCACTTTGAATCCTGGTCATAAGTATCCCCTAGATCAGGAGTATCAGGCTCAATTTCATTGAGGGCCGCATCAGGGCTGTGGTTGATCTTGGGGGGGCTGGGGAGCGTGGCTGACTGGGTGGGCAGTCAGCTTGATGGCACTCACTGGGCTTTGCTGACTGGGTGGGCGTGGCCAACTGGCCGGGTGTGGCTGACTGGGAGAGCGTGGCCAACTGGGTGGATATGGCCAACTGGGTGGATGTGATCAACTGGGTGGGTGTGGTCAACTAGTAGGCATGGCCAGTTTGACGCCATTCCCCAAACTGCTGGTATGTTTCCTCTTCACACTGGGTAGACCTGGTTGAAGCCATGTTGGCCTGATGCTTCCTCTTCACATTGGGTAGACTGGGCCAGCCCTTGACATTTTCCAAGATGGCCCCGCAGGCCATATCCGACCATATCCCGGGCCGGATCCAGCCCTCAGGCCTTGTCTTTGACACCCCTGCTGTAGATAGTTCCACTGTAACTTCAAATGATCAATTAGTGCCAGCTTGTAAGTCAAGAACTACTTGTATAATGGCTCAGTATGGTACAAGTTTTACCTTTTAACAGAACAAGGGTGTCCAACCTTGGCAACTTTAAGACTTGTGGACTTCAACTCCCAGAATTCCCCAGCTGGCTGCCAAGGTTGGACACCCCTGTAATAGAGCATCTGATTTTCCTGTTCTGGCCAACCTGAAACTTCCAGAAGCAAGCAAGTGAGCAAGTATGCAAAAATCTGCATGTGATTAAACATCCAGGCGAAAGAATGTCCAAATTTCCACTCAGCATGAAACTTGTTGGTTTATCTCAGGTCAGTCGATAACCAATCCAGCAGAATGGTTGATGAGATAAAATGGGTGGGACCCATGTGCTATTTTCAGCTGCCTAGAAAAAAAAGGTCACAAACCTAATAGCTTATCTCTGTTGTTTATCTCCAGGAAGCAGATATTGCCAGGTGTAGACTCCCTTTGGACACAAGAGTTGAGTCTAGGTCTCACCACCAGCTAATTATAAATAATGCTACCTGGATTTGTTTCTGGATCACTCCATATGCCTGTTACATCTGGAAATATGTACACAGAGAACATGTAAGTGCCAGCAAAAAGCCCAGTTAAGCATAATAGATAGAATTTTGCTTACTCCCAAGTAAATAATCATGAAATTCTGCTGTGAACACCTCTTGCCATGATATATTCAGCCTAAACGATAGGCTCAAAATCCAGATGGATCTTGATAGACTTGAACACTAGGCCCTAACTCACAAAATGAAATTTAGTGTAGAGAAATGTAAAGTCTTAGGCAAGAAAAACCAAAAATACACATATAGAAAGGGAGAAACCAGACTTAATAACAGTAACTGTGAAAGGGATCTTGGAGTCTTAGTGGACAGCCAACTGAATATGAGCCAACAGTGTGCAGCAACAGCCAAAAAAGCCAATGCAATCATAAGTAGCATTAACAGAAGGACTCAATCAAGATCACGCAAGGTACTAATATCATTCTATAAAGCCTTAGTAAGACCACACCTAGAGTACTGCATCCAGTTTTGGTCACCACACTATAGATGAGACTTTAGAAAGAGTGTAGAGAAGAACAATTAAGATGATTAAGGGACTGGAAGGTAAAATATATGAAGAAATGTTATAGGAACTGGACATGGCTATTCTAGTGAAGGACCAGGGGAGACATAATAGCAGTGTTCCAATATCTGAAGGGCTATCACAGAGAGGAGGGGGTATGTTTATTTTTCAAAGCACCCGAAGGCCAGACAAGGAATAATGGGTGGAAACCGATCAATAAGAAATTCACCCTAGAAATAAGGAAAATTTTCTGACAGTGAGAGCAACCAATGGAACAGAAATTGCCCTCGGAAGTTGTGGGAGCTTCATCACTGGAAGCTTTTAAGAAGAAACTGGGCTGGCATCTGTCAGAAATGGTGTAGGGTTTCCTGCTTGGGAGGAGAGTTGGACTAGATGATCTACAAGGTCCCGTCCATCTCTGTTATTCTGTTAGCCTAACTCAGTGTTTCTCAACCTTAGCAACTTTAAGACGAGCGGCTGGGGAACTCTGGGAACTGAAGTCTACACACCTTAAAGTTGCCAAGATTGAAATGCCCTCCTTACACTCTGTGGTGCAGGAGTAAGTTCTTGATCACCTAAACCAGAAGTGTCAAACTCAGTTTCATTGAAGGCCACATCAGGGTTGTGTTTGATCTCGGGGGGGGGGGGGGGTGNGGGGGGGGGGGGGGCTGAGGTGGGCATGGTCAGCTTGATGTCACTCATGTTGGGTGCCCCGTGGCAGCCCAAGCACTCTGCCAGTTAAAATGGGCTCCCAAGCTCCATCTTCAGCTGTGACGGCTTCCTACAACCCTCTGTCAGTGAAAACAGAGCTCAGGAGGGCTGCCTGCAGCCCTCATGAACTCCATTTTGGCAGAGGCACCACAGGCCAGTCCTTCACTGTTTCCAGAGCGGTCCTGCAGGCCAAATCTAAGCATCCTATAGTCTGGATCCGGCCTACAGGCTTTGAGTTTGACACCCGTGACCTAAACTGACTTGCTAGAGCAAATTTATTGCTTCAGCAACTTCAGGGGAGTCACACATTGAATGTGACCAGCTCAGCAGTTGAAATGGGACAGTCACAGCCTGCTGGCTGGCTGGCTAGCTAATCAGTAGTTCTCTTTTTCAACCTTCTGGATTCTAGAAATTAGGTGGTTAAAGGGGAATAAGAAGGTCACTTACCCCCACCTTTAAGAGACATAAGACTGCTAGAAAAAATTCTACAAAACTTTTTTTTTTTATTAAAGACGAGAGTCTGTTTATGGATTATGTTACAAAAGTGGAGAAAATAGTTCCATGACAAAGGGTTATAGGGGAGATAATAGAACATTTATATATTGGCTACAACGGTATGAAAGAATAAGAAATGGTTGGTAGACTTATAAGAAAAATACAGTACTTCAACTCCCAGAATTCCCCAGCCAGCCAAAATTATTATTTTAAAAAAAATCACTGCAGACTCATGAGATGGCCAAATCAAAACAGGATGTTGATGTTCTCCCAAGAAATGTCATAAAATTATATTTATTTAGCTTGATTGGTATGCTCCTTCATTGGTATGCTCCTATGATTGTATTTCAAGTGAGAATGCCAAAATCTTGCAACTTGGGGTGCATTAATCCTTTTTTTTTTAAAGTGTATTTATATAATGGCATCAAGCCAAACAGCCTAAAGACAAACAAAAAAGGTGATAAGTACTCTCTTTAATTGTTTGTTTTGTCATTAGAGCCAGGCAGTGAATATTATGCCCATCCGAGAGAATGGCAGCATTAATGCTTCCATTTCAATGTTTTTCTCCAGCTTGCTTTTTTCCCCCAATGCTTTTGACGGCTTCCTGCTCCCGAGATATTCAAAGGAGCTGATAATGCTGCCCTGATTGATGAGCTGCAGGTAATGCAGATTTCCCCATTATGATGTCTTCCAGATGTGTTAGGCAACAGCTCAATTAATGGATTACTGGATCTGTAGTCCAACACATTTGGGAGGCACCCAACTGAAGAGCTGTGTTGTGATCTGAGGTACAGAAGCACTTCTGGGGTTGAAATCTGATTCCCTGTTTACCTTACAGCTGCTCTCCTGCTCTCAAAACAGACTGGAGTACCCCATGGGATTGGGAGGAGAAGCAGAGATTCCGGACCTTCCCCCCTATTCTTTCCCTGCATCCAACAAGCCAACTCCCCTATGTAAAAAATTATTGCATACAAATAACAAGTCCATGATTATAATATGGGAATATGACTGTTTGAAAAAGCGATAGGTACTTTTTATTCATTTATTTGTTTCATCTGTCAATCATTTACAAGAAAATAGGTATAAGTATAAACATGAGTAAGAATACAGAAAATAGGTACAAATAAATGGGGACAATAGGATAGGGACAGTAGGCACAATTGTGCACTTACGCACGTCCCTTACAGGCCTCTTAGGAATGGGGTGAGGTCAATAGTGGTTAGTCTGAGGTTAAAGGAGTGCAGGTTAGAGGATGTAACAACAGAGTCAGGTAGTGCATTCCAGGCATTGACCACTTTGTTGCTGAAGTTGTACTTTCTGCAATCAAGTTTGGAGCGGTTTACCTTGAGTTTGTATTTGTTGTATGCTCTTGTATTGTTCCTTAGGTGCGGTTAATTCCTTGATGAAGACAAGGCAAGGCAAGATGTGAGAAGTCCTCGTTAGCTGTCATCCTGCTTTATCTCTAATTCTCCAAACCAGACAATGGGAAAATGTAGAGGCTGTGTTTGGGATCAGACTACCATCAAGTTTAAACTGGGTCTTTCTGGTTCCAACGAGAATGGATAAACCTGTCTGTTTTAGTAACTCTCTGTTTTTGATTTTGATTAATTTGTCTAATTTTTTTGTGGGTTTCATTTTATTGACTCTGTCAAATTTGATTTGATATTTTTAAAAAGAAGTTGGCACTAAAATTGGTTAAATATTTTGGTGCACTATTTCCAGTACTACACAACACAGTATGGTTTCCATTTGCCCAATATACAGAAATTGGGTCTTTTTGAGGGTGTGCGTGGTTTGGGGGAGAAATCCACAAATGCATTTTTTCTAAATGCATTTAAATGTTTAAAATAAGCATTTTTGAACAAGCTGTTCCCTAAATATACATTCTTTATTATTATTTGTGGATAATACTTCAAAATTCAGGGAATTGAACATTTCAGGTGATAACTAAGCTTTGAAACATGATAGTAGAATTCCAATATTTGAGGGGCTGCCACAGAGAAGAAGGGGTAAGCTATTTTCCAAGACACTCAAAGGTCAGACAAGGAATAATGGATGGAAACTGAACAAGGAGAGATTCAACCTGGAAATAAAGAGAAAATTTCTGACAATGAGAACAATCAACCAATGGAACAGCTTGCCTTCAGAAGTTGTGGGAGCTTTATCACTGGAAGGTTTTAAGAAGAGTCTGGACTGCCATCTGTCAAAAATGGTGTAGGGTTTCCTACATGGGTGGGTGGGGGGTTTGGACTAGATGACCTACAAGATCCCTTCCAACTCTGTTAATCTAATCTGATCTAAATCTTCGTGAATTAAATTAAACTCTTCCCTATACCCAATCCATCCAATGACCAACCAGAAATTAGAGTGGAGATGGTACCGGTAAATGAAACCTCATTGTCCAACCTATAACAAATGCTATTCTGAAGTAGATTCCTCAGGACTTCTAATTCAAAGTTCCATTCAGATAACCTGATTAATAATACTTGTTATGACAGAAGACAGATCTCAGAAGACCAAAGACCGTGGGTGAGTCAACTTCACTGAATCTGACTATCTTGTTCCCCACAGTGGCCAATTAGATGCTTCTAATTAGTTCCAACCATACCTTTTGCCCACTGCTTGTGGTATTCAGAGCTAAATTGCTCTGTTTAGCACTCATGGGTATTGAACACTAATAAATCTCCCTATGAAGGTAAACATTTTGCTAACAACTGAACCAGATGAAAGATCTGCATAAGTCAGCTTTCTGTTTTTGGCCAAGATCTCTTAGAACAGGTAGTCCTTGACTTACAACCCTTTGTTTAGTGACTGTCCAAAATTACAATGGTGCTAAAAAAAGTGGCCTGCAACTCACACTTATGACTGTTGAAGCATCCCCATGGTTACCTAATCAAAATTCAAGCACTTGGCAACTGGTACGCATTTCTGATAGTTGCAATTTCCCAGGGATATGTGATCGACATTTGCAACTTTCCCAACTGGTTTCTAATTAAGCAAAGTCAACAAAGGAAGCTAGATTCACTTAACAACCTTGTGATTTACTTGTGATGACCACAGCAAAAAAGGTCATAAAAATTGGATGTGCCTCTCCTAATAACTGCCTTGCTTTAAGACAGAAGTTCCAGTCACAATTGTGGTCATAAGTCAGGGACTACCTGTATGTATAGCAATTGAATACTTCTTGTTCTAGAATTCCTATGCCAGCTATGCTGAGAATTGAAGTCCACATATCTTAAAGTTGCCAAAGTTGAGAAACATTCTTAGAGCTACTCTTTAATAACTGCTTTGCAGATTAGAGACATTGTAGGCTGTGTTAAGTCTGTGGTAATAAAAAAATCCATCCTATAGAACCTTCTCTGACAAACAATTTTTATTAGAAGTCATAAGCTTCGGTGGCAGCCCACAAATGTTTATGCCTTTCAATAAACTTTATTAGTTTCACAAGATGCCACCCGACCCATACTGATTGTTATATAACCATTCAGAGCATTCTGCTCCTTCATTGTAAAATTAATTGGATCACATCATGGCCACTTCTCATGTTACCTAATGATATCAAAATTATTCTGAAATCTGCTCTGCAAAGTTTGGGAAGCCGAGATGTGGGAAGGGTTGTTGCCAGAAGGAATAATCTTCTGCAAAGCTTTTCTAGTGAGAAGAAGTGCTCTAGCATTTCTGCGCATCATAGAAAAGAGTCATTAATTATCATTCTCTAATCTGTTTTTGGAATTTTAACTATCAATAACAGTTGTAATAGCTGTACTAACAGCAGGGGCAGTGCTATTATTGTTTGTATTGTTATGACAACATTATCATCATTATTTAGTCTTTCAGTCTTGGGCGCCAACTCCAGAGATGTTTTCTAGTTGTTGTTTTTTAAAGTTCTGCTTACATTATTTTAGATTATCAGTTTTGGCTACTGCTCAAAAAGGATTGTGATATGGCAAATTTGCTTAGTTTCAGACTAAATTTTGAGATAATGAAAGATTAGGAAGGTCACATGCCTATTTGCAAAACAGATTGTGTCGTGGAAGAACTCAGTGAACCCAACAATATCCTGTACACAACTTTTCATCTCGTGGGATTGAATTCTAGAATATGTTCCAGCTAAGTTGTGGTGGATGCTAGTATGCCTCTGACCAGAAGCTTAATAGTCACAGTTCAATCCACCCAAAGATAATTGAAGAAATTAGCTCTTAAGCATATTAGTATATCCTTACACACAGAAGCACAAACTCTCTCACACTCTGTAGAAGGAGCTTAACTGGAATTTAACCTGTGGCATTGATTCTTCACACCTGCATACATACTAGTGCTAATGACTAGATGCCTACAAAGAATATAAATGTATACAAATATAAACCCACCATTCAGAATTGAAGAAGCTTCTCAAATAAGAAGTGAACTATTTTCAAGGGGAAACCCCCCCCCCAAAAAAAAGTCCAGTTACCTTTCCAAAAACCATCTCTGGGACAACATGTGATTTACTTTCTTAGGGCTATGGGAAAATTAAAAATTGGGACTCACTTTGAAGGGGGGGGGGGCGTCTGTAGTCCCACTACTCTTAAATTGGGCATTGTCTCAGAGCTCTGTAGCATTTACATGAAAGCCAGTTGGAAGTAATGCAGTTTTTCTGAATCTCAATAAATTTAAGACCTAGCTGGCTGGGAATTGTGGGAGTTGAAGTCCACACGTCTTAAACTCGCTGAGATTGAGAAATACTGGTGTTATTGCTGAGGTGGCTAGACTAGAAGCAGATGGCTTTATGTCTAAGGTAGGACTAGTCCAGCTTCTTGAACCATCAAACCAGCTCTTCCATAAACACTACAGAGGTCTGGAGCAACACCCATTTAAAAAGCAGTGGGATCCCAGACACCACCTTGAACGCTGAGGCTCGATCATTCCAAAGGAAGAAATAAAAGGATGGGTGCTCAGATGCTGTCTCAAGTTTTTTGGGAAACAAGTAGGCAGTGTGTGCTCTTAAAAAAAGATAACCATGCAAGGAAAAGCTAAGAAATGCACTTCTTAGATCTACAGCTGACAAGCAGGGACAAGTGTGTGAAAAACAAGAGCCAACAATTAAGGTTTTGCAGGGGCCCTCTTGAAAGAATCTCAGTTCAGACCGCCTAGTTAGAAGCAAAGGAACCAAATTCAGAATTTGCTTCGCCTGTCAAAGACAGCCTAAGGAGAAAATCCTTAATTTGTTGGACCTCCAAAATAAGGGTAACAAAGCTAAGATCAAAAGAGTCACTCTGTGAGATGGGCAATCTCCAAATTTGATGTATAAAAAATATGGGGGGTCTGTTTTCTTTCTACGGTCTTACGTTTCTTCTTGGAAAAATGCACATTATTTATTTATTCATTTATTTATTTAACTTACGGTATATGCCACTCATATCATCAAAGGCAACTCTTTCTGGCTAGGGGTCTATATTTTAATATGTATACAACCAAGAATTATTATTATTAAGCCCTCCCTGGCTACCCCTTTGTTGTAGGAAGAGGGTTACAACATACTCTATGAGGTTGAGAGCTATACAGGCAAACCAAGAATTATTATTATTAAGCCCTCCCTGGCTACCCCTTTGTTGTAGGAAGAGGGTTACAACATACTCTATGAGGTTGAGAGCTATACAGGCAAAAGTATCTTATGATGAATGAAGATGGTTAGTTTTATGTAGCTACTGGAAAAATAAAAACCAATTAGCTGGATGCTTACAGTAGTTGCCAAAAAAACAAATGAAATATTTAAATGAAAGCAGAGGGAAGTCCCATCTTTCCTCATCTGCTCTCCCAGAAGTCAGATAAACTCCACAGAAGATTAAAAACATTCAGCCTAAAACCAGGCTCCAGGGAAGTTTTTAAACCTTTCAAAGCCAGGTTACTACAGAAAGTCTTTCTGTTAGTGAAGAAAAAAGGGAGCTTTCCTTAAAATGGCTATTGCACTGTTTTGTCCTTATCTTTTTGGGGGAATACATCAAAGACAATCCTTTTTTATCCCCATAAAATACATTTCCATTATAAATCTCAAGATGCCTTCTGGTTATACCACAGAAAATTCTGCGGCATACACCCAAACATTCAAACAGCAGAAAAGGAAGGGTCCAAAACAGAAACTTGAAATTTCAATTCATTGCAGCAATTTTTCTAGCAATCTAGAAGAACCCCCTGGCTAAAGCCTAATTCTGTTAATTGACACACGTGGATACCAAGACAGTTCAGCTGGGAAGCCTCCCAAGAGATTGTGCCCGGCGCCAGCAGTTCCTACTGGAGGCTACTGGGGACAAAAAGCACATTTTCAGTTCCTCGTCAGAAAGTGGGCAATGATATGTCAAAATCCTTCCCTTTGTACTCCTTTTCAAGCAAAGATTTCAGGCAAGATTGCAAGACCGATGAAAGGAATGTACCCATCTTCTCTCTCACACGCACACTCACACACACACACACAGAGCCAACTTTGTGGACCTGTGTGCCCACTGAAATAAAAGAACCAATTGGAAGCAGGCTGGCAAAACCTAGGAGCAGTTTTTATTAATAAGGAAATAAAAACAAAGGTACAGTTTAGGCATGCATCCAATGCCCTTTACTTAGTACAGCTGTTACAGGAAGGCCTTGAATCTGAACCCTTCCCTAAAATCATTTCCTTTGTTTACTGTCAATCCGGGGCTTTGGAGGCATCTTCCTTGCCAAAGGGAGCTTTCGCTCAAGGGCATCCCAAGAAATTAAAATGTCAAATAATAATAAAAAAAGAAGGGTTGTTATTTTTTGCTTCAGGCAAGCCCATGAAAGCCAGGCCGTTTGGGAGGCCCCCCTCTCTCTCTCAGGGAAGGAGGGTGAATTGATGGGCCTACCTTACCCCACCCTGCAAGACAACCTCCACCTGGGTCAGAGGGCAGCAAAAAAAGGAAGAAAAACAACCAACCCAAACCCTCATCCCATTTGGAGTGAAAGGAACAGGAGGGACAGTGGGAAGCCACCAACGAAGTGCATCTTCTCAGAATCGCCTGAGTCATTGCTTGGATGGGGTGGGGAGCGGGGGGGGGGGGGGTGGCTGGGTGGAGGCAGTCACGCACGACCACGCAAACACACATACACAGCAGATGAAAGCATGCAAACAACAGGTCAAAAAGAGAAGGGAGAGGCTGCCGGAAAGAGATGGAGCATCACCCCCAGAGAAAACGGACCAGCCTTTCTTTCAGCTTCCCTTCCCATTCGGGGTGTTGTGCAGCCGGCTAGCCTTTTTTTTTTTTTTTTAAGCGGAGAGGTTGGCGGGCAAAACCAGCAAGGCTGGCGACCTGAAGTCCGAGGAGCCCAATGCAGCAGCATCGTTCATTGGGGGAGGAGGGGGGGGAGAGAGAGAAGAAGGGAGATCTGCCACGGCCAAGCCTTTTGCAACGTCTCCTCCCCGCCCCATCAGCCACAGCCAAGGGGTCCCCAGCATATTGTAAAAGGAGCCGCTCCAGCACCGGAGGCGGAACGAAGACGGGGAAAGACTCCCGACACCAAAAGGGCACCCTCCAGGCGCGGACCGGGAGCGAAGGAAAGACAGAGAAAGACAGAAGAAAGAAAGAAAGAAAGAAAGAAAGAAAGAAAGAAAGAAAGAAAGAAAGAAAGAAAGAAAGAAAGAAAGGCTTACTCCATTTTTCAGGACTCCGCGGTGCTCCCCTCGGCTACTCCCGGCAGTCTGGCGGTCTTGCAAGGTGCAAGAAAAGGGAGGGGGGAAGAGCCGGTTTAGCGGGATTAATCTTCCTCTCCTCCTCCTCCTCCTCCTCCTCCTCGTCAAGAGCTCTGATTTCCAGAGGCCGTCAGAGAAGGTGGCGGTGACGGCTGCACCTGACGACTCCACATCCCATCCGGCGTTGGTTACCGTCCCGAGCGGATGGGCTGTGCGAGCCGAGGATGCGAAACCTTGGGTATTATGGGCGAGTGTGGGATGGATGTGTGTGTGTGTGTGAGTGAACGTGTGTGCGCGGGTGCAGTTGAGCCGCCCCCCACCCTCCCAAGCCGGCCTTCCTCCAGCATTGCAACAGCGCCCCTTGCTGGCCGCCTCCCGCCACGGCGGGTGTTTTCTCCCCAAAGCAGAGCGGCAGCCGGCGAGCTGAAAGCCGACGAGGCTCCCGAGGGAGCCGAGCGGCGGCCGGTGGGTTGGGTGTGTGTGTGTGTGTGTGTGTGTGTGTGTGCGACGGCTGGTGGGAGTCGCCCGGTTGCTCCGGCGCCTCTGCCCTCGCCCCGCTCGCTGCGGCGGGCTGCGCTGCTTTCTGCGCTCCGGGTGGGAAATAAGATGCGGTTCGGTTTGCTCATCGCGCTCGATTTTTTCTAAAAAAAACGGCTTCGGTTTGGGCACTTTCCGGTCTTGAGAAAGGGCGCGCAATGTAGGGCTTCGCTTTATCAGGGCTCCCTGGCTGGTTCGACAAGCCGCGGTTAGAATGAACCGAGCCCCGAATGCAACCACGGCGAGCCTCGGTCGGGGCACAAACAGCCCGAGAAATCCGCGAACGAGGATGGGTTTCGCGGAAAAGCCGAGAAATTCGCCTTCCGGGCGAAAGGAACCCTTCTGAATGGAAGAAAAAGAAAGAAGCAATTCGACAAGACCCGTTCCTAGCCAGAGGAAACCCCAAAGCAAATTACTGGCTTGCTTGGTTGCATTTATAGGTTGTATCGTTGTGGGGCAAAGGCACTCTGGGCATATGCAGAGTGTTTTCCCCTCTGGAACAAAAGACAAAATAGCGAGATCTCGGCAACAGATACAGGCTAGGATTTCCGGAGAAACACAATGAACATAGTTTCTCACCCTCAGCTGTTTTAAAAAGTGGGATAATTCCCAGACTTCTGCAGCCATTCTGGGAGATGAAGTCCGCACATCTAAAAGTCGCCCAGGTTGGGAAACACTAGTTCAGACCAAAATGAACTGAAAACTGAGGAGGGAGAGGGAGAAACAACTGAGCAGGTTGGATAAGTGATCCACTCATATTTACTCCTTGCAGAATATGCTCTCCAGTGAGCGAATGAGTTGCCTTATAATCACATGTTCTCACAAAATACTGAATCCAACTCTGGTTGATGAACACCAACTCTGTTCCCATAATCTTCTGGGCCCAGGCAGATAAATTGGCTTATTGTATTCGGAGACGGCCTGGTTTGCTTCTGTCACCTAAGACAATATATGGAAGTAGAGGGGCCCTCAGAGATAATCTGTTCAGCCTCATCTGTTCAGCCAATACCCAAATTCAACACGATTACTATTCTGATTGGGGACTATCTAGTGCCTCTTCAGGGTGAGGTACATACAACCCTTTGTCCCAGTGGTGCTTTTTCCACAAGGCAATTGGACTTGGTGTTCTTTTTTTCTTTGAAAATGTAAAAATTGAAAATTCTTTGTTTCTCATCCAAAATGTTTCTTCAGTTCTTTCTGGGTTGAGATATGAAATGTTTTCAAAAGAAAAAAAAAGGAAGTTCAGATGCCTTTTGGAATAAAGAATCTTTGGGACAACCATGAACCTAGATAATTGACTCTCCATAGATATACAACCCTTGTCAAAGACTTATCCGTTGCCTGTGTTCACCCCTCTGGCTTAACTTGAAGGAGGTGAAAAATACATCACACCAACCACATGAGCTGCATTTGTACAACATGCTAAGCTAAAACCAAAGGGATGAGCAGTGCCATCCCATCCAAGATGAATATTAACTGAGCTTAGTATGTTGTGTGAATGCATCAGATAGATTTATAGCTGGCTTAGCGTGCTGTGTAGATGTGGTCCATTTCTCACAATTCCTTTTCGGTAATAAATTCGCCTGCCTCTTTTAACCTTTTCTTGTGAAATTAGACTGCTATTACAGGTAGCCTTTGACTTCTGACTGGTCACTTAGTGACTGTTAATATTACAACTCAAATCTGAAAAAGCTGCTTCCAATCTATTTTGAATTACCTAGAGGTGGTTTTTCAAAAGACATCTGGATTGGTTATTTTTTCCCTGAGGAAGATGTTTCATTTCTCATCCAAGACACCTCTTCTTCCTCCTCCTCAGGGAAAAAACAGTCCAGTTGCCCTTTGAAAAAGCATCTTTGAGACAACTATGACCTGAAAAACTGAGAATCTCCACAGACATTTTTGGAGTTCTGACATGCTCCCCACAGAGTCATCATTTTGAGTGCTTAGCCACCTGCACAAATCTATAACCATTTGCAGCACCCCTCAGTCACATGATTCATTTATGATGCTTTTTCCCAAAATTGACTTTTACTCCATTTCCTGCAAAAAAAAAAAACCCATAGCAAACAATACCCTCGCTTAACAACCATTGCATTCACTCTATGATGATGGCATTTGTGTGATGATGATCACTCTATGATCATCATTTTAATGACCACAAAAAAAATCATAAAATCGGGCATGGTCACATGGTAACCCACTTAATGACCATTACAACTCAGCCAAAATTGCAGACTCGGTCATAAATCAAGGACTATCTGTTACTGAAGTCTCCTTCAAGATGATTTTTTTTCTGCTGGCTATAGTGACATGGCAATAATAAATAAAGTTGTTTGTCATGGCTTCCTCATCTGGTCCTCTTTAATTTTTTTCTAATCTGCCAAAATCAGCCAGGTGCTGCCACCAGTTGGCGTTATTTAGAGAATTCTTGCCAAATCCATTCAATATATTTCAGGTGTGATATGGCTAACTTGTTTGTGTGAGAACCATCAGAGTTAAAATAAGACATACTATACAGCAGAGCCTTTAAAATATAAAAGACAAGATTAAAATATGTACAAGAATTTGTCCAGAAACTAGCAACATTAATTGTGCTCTGTTGTACTGCCATGTTATCCACAAGTATACACTGATCAAGACATAAAGGGCAGGTATACATATGTGTTGTTGTCTGCATGTCACCACAATTGCAAAGGGCAGAAGCCACTGTAGCAGCAAATCTTGCTTCCAAATCAGGACACAAGACCACGAAAGGTTGGAGAATACAGGTTTTATTTGTGCAAAGCATTCAGAGCATTAACGTGGCAAATTCTGAACCCCCAGTTCCTCTTGAGACAGTATTTTTATACCTGTTATGACCTCAGCTCAGACCTGGCCGTTCCTTATACTACATTTTACCAAACAAGGATAACACTGTATACATTTCTACTAAGGAAGTACAAAAAGGAAATAACAATTATATTTTTGATTATTCAGTTATCTTACACCACCAGTTATTTTCCATGTCCAGCCTTGTTTACAATACTGTGGTTACTTCCAATTCCCGAGTTCAGCAACATTGTGGGTTGTCATAATGTTATGTTAAGCAAGACTTTGGAGAAATGGGGACTTTAAGCAAGACTTTGGGAAACTGGGAACTTTTGCTAAATATGCTGACTGCTGACTTATGCTAAATATGAAAAGTACTTTATATTTTTTATCTCAACCGCTTCATTCCCCCTTTGAAACTACACCCAAATCTATTGATTACTGTGCAATTTCACACAAAGGGGCAAGGTCTTCATAGGTATTCACCTGATCATTAACCCATAAGGCCATGGCCTTTTCAGTGGATCTCTACTAACATAGAAAGACTATTTGAGATTGTTTTAACAAAGATAGGGAGAATACATAGCAGAATTACACATCCTGCTGCAATCATACGAACAAGCGCAACTATAGCTTGCAAGCCAGGCAGTTTAGGGAACCAAGTTCCAAAAATGCCACGAAGGTCATACCCATTCCATTTGTGGACAGGAACGTGAGTGAGATTTTCTATTCATTTAGCACACTGCTCAATGACTTCTCCAACAAATTCTGGACAACAATTGGTGAAATTGAATTTTCCACAAACACCTCCTTCAGCTGCCAACAAATAATCTAGAGGTAAACGATTTTGATAAATTGCATCCCTAAATTTTCTTTTTTGTGCAGTTAGGGTGCGCAAGGACTGAGCTGTTTCATTGGCTATTAATTCTACAACAGCTTGAAACCTAATGATTCTATTTAGCATATATATCAGGGTGCGATAACCCCAAGTACCATCAGCCTCCCAAGTAGCCGGACCGTAGTATTGAATGATGTGTTGTGGGGGCCATTCATCGTCTTTCCAATCCCCAATTTTATAATCTGCATGTAATTTTCTACTCTGCCATTGATTACCTGAGGGCCGTCTAGAGGCAACATAAAAAAAGGATTTATAACTCCCAAGGTACATGATCCCCTCGTTTGAAGAGAGGGCGCTATAAGCCATATTACCACATATCCAATGTACCCCAGGAGGGGTTCAGTAGCATTTTGCCACTGTTGGTACCAGGTATATTGTTGCTTTCAGCCAGTGGTGGGATTATCCCACTCAAAAGCAAACAAATACTGACTATTTTCATGTATTGGTATTGTGAAGAAGGCATCCTTTAGATCGATAACTGAGAACCACTTAGCAGCCTGGGGAATAAGACCGAGTATTTCATAAGGGTTCGGGACCACTGGATGGATGGTCACTGTGGCCAAACTGATGACCCTTAAATCCTATACTGGCCTGTAGCGGCCCTCCCCTTTTGAGATTGGTAATATTGGAGTGTTTCATTGTGACTTGGTGGGCACCAAGATATGGTGTTTTAAATACAAATCAATGATTTCCTGTATTGCCTGCATAATGTGCCTGTGGTATGCCCTCTGCTTAACTCTCACAGGCACTTTCATCGGTGATTCTTCTACTATGATAGGAGGATGATGGGCAGCAAAACCTGGAGGGTTATCTTCAGCCCACAGCCGAGGAACGTTGAACTGTCTCCACTTCTCCTCATCCCCCTTTCCCACGTCCCTGGCCACCATAAGACGCCATCCTTCTTCTAGAGGCGCAGACAAATTTACCTTTCCATACCCCAATTTCATTGTCCCATCTTCCTCAAGCGAGATCTGTGCTCGCAGTTTGCACAGCAGATCTCTCCCTAATAATGGGATAGGGTAGTCAGGCATATAAACAAATTGATGTGTTATAATATGTCCCTTTGCTGTACATGAGAGGGGTTCTAAAAAAGGGTGCTGCAAGATACTTCCTGTTGCGCCTTGGATATTAATAGTGCGGTGGGAGGTCTGGGCTAGGGGCTGAGTCAAAACTGACTGTGTAGCCCCAGTGTCCACCAGGAAGGTGACAGGTTTGCCTATGACATTTAGCCTGACCATAGGTTCCGGGAGGCTTTCTGAACCCGGTCGGCCTCAATCCCATTCTTCCACCTCTGCCAGGCCTATCAGGGGGGTTATTCCTAGACCCCTCCTATACCCTTGTCTTCCCCGGCTTCCTCCCAGGGGTTTTCTGAGACTCCTTGGAAGAGATCTACTTCTGTCTTCTGGTCTCTCTTCCTTTTTCCTTTCAGGGCACTCCCCTTTCCAGTGTCCTACCTTCTTACAGATGGCACACTGGTTGCACCCTTGGGGTTCCACATCATAGCTGCCGCCATTAGCTCAGCTTTTCGTTGCATTTTTTGGTTCTTTTTCCTTTCCTCCTCCTTATCTCTATTTACAAAGACTTTCCTTGCCACTTCCATGAGTTCACTCATAGGTTTTCCTAGGAACCCCTCAAGTCATTGTAACTTTCGACGTATATCTAAAGCACTCCGTGAGATAAGTGCCATAGTCAGCATTTGAGAGTTTTCTGGGTCAGTGGGATCAATAGGGGTATACATACAGTAGGCATCGATAAGACGGGTGTAAAACGCTTCTGGGCTCTCAGTGGGCTCCTGCAACACTAGAGAAGGCTTTGACATTGACTGTAGGCTTTCCTGCCAGACGGATCACCCTCACTACCAGCGACTGGTAGTCTCGAGATTTTCCTCGTCCTTGTAAGGATCCCACTCTGGATCCTTGGATGGGAAATGACGTTCAACATGCTCTGCAAGGTTCCCATATATCTAACATCAGGCTTTAGTATTTCGGTCACAGCAATTTTGATTTTTTCTCTCTCCTCAGGATTAAACAGGGTCCCATAAAGTTGCTGGATGTCCAGCCAGTTGGGTTGTGTGCATCAACTATCATTTTCACTAGATCAGCTATTTCCGTGGGCTTCTCACTGAATGGACCATAGTGTAGTTTCCAGTTCAGTAAGTCTGAGGTAGTGAAGGGTACAATGTTGGAACAGTGAAAGAGTGGCAGATTCAGAGGGGTTCTGGGGATTAATTGCCAACTGGTCAACTCGCCTAAAGGGGGCCACGAGGAAGGCTTGTTCTGTTTTGCCCTCGTTCTAGCCACCACAGGTTCGACCTCCTGTTTAGGGCTTTCGTGAGAATCTGGCCATGACTCTGCCAAGGAAGAGGTCCCAGAAGAGACAGGTCAGCTTGAGCTGATCGATTGAATGTAATCTGGTGGGTCTCTGGGGCTTTTTAGAAAGGGGGACAGTCGGTCAAGTCGGGCCATAAACCCTGATACCCCTAATGAGTCTCTCCGTCGGGCGTACGCTCCTGGCCTTCTGGAGGCATATACGGGGGAGGTGGTTTAACTCTTCTGGGCAGCTAGGCAAAACCTGTACAGTTTTCTTTACCTTTTAGGGGACACATTGCGGGACATCAAGATCTTGCATTGTTGTATTTTAAGTTTTTTTACCATGGGGGAGGGTGGTGCAGTAAGTCAAGCCAGGACATCAATATATAGGGCCTGGTCTGGGTGTCCTAATGTGAGGTGAAAGACTAATTGATGAATCCTGACTGCTATAGGGATGTTTAGTGTACCACTGGGGGGGGGGCATCCAACCCAAATGTTGGCCACTCTCCCTCATAAAACACCTGTAGTTTATGTCTACTCCACTTATAACCATAGTCCTGAGATTCATATGCTTCCTTAAAATGCTTCAGCATATCCCCCAAAGGGGTCAGGGGCTTATTCTCCCCACTGACCATGATCTATCCAGGTCACCAGACAAGACAAGTAGGGAGAGGAGCTGGAAGAAGGTGTGGGGTCCTTTCTTCCCAGGGCAACACGAGGGATTGTTCACAGACTCACGTCTGACCCAGGGAGCGGATGCACACGGTCTCCGATGGGAACTGCGAATGCCACTCACTCCTACTGGCCCACGTGCTGGACACTCACAGTCACCTATGGGAACTGCAGCAGTCTCTCACTTCAACCAGTCCAGACAATTCCACCACCTTACCTTAAGAGTGGGTGATCAGTCCTCCTCCTCCGTCCCTGCTTACAGGAGGGATTATTTCCCAATTCCAATACTTGCCTGCAGGCTTCTTCCTCCACCAGCCAGCTGGAAGATGTCCTGGTCTCCTCACCTTTCACCTGTGGTTCTTGGAGGAGTCAATCGCCACCGCAGAGAACAGCAGTCTCGGGAAGTCCTCGGATTCAAAGGACCGATGGCACCTGAGATGTTCCCTTCAACTCACCAATGCACTGGCAGTCGGGATGGCCCTCCAGTGGGCCTCAGGGCACTTGGGTCCTGCCGCGGTCGCCATTAAATGTAGCAGCAAATCTTGCTTCCAAATCAGGACACAAGACCACGAAAGGTTGAGAATACAGGTTTTATTTGCTCAAAGTGTTCAGAGCATTAACGTGGCAAATTCTGAACCCCCAGTTCCTCTTGAGACAGTATTTTTATACCTGTTATGACCTCAGCTCAGACCTGGGCATTCCTTATACTACATTTTACCAAAATAAGGATAATATTGTATAATTTCTCCTAAGGAAGTACAAAAAGGAATAACAATTATATTTTTGATTACTCAGTTATCTTACAACACCAGTTATTTTTCCATGTCCACCCCTGTTTACAATACCGTGGTTACTTCCAATTCCCGAGTTCAGCAACATTGTGGGTTGTCATAATGTTATGTTAAGCAAGACTTCAGAGAAATGGGACTTTAAGCAAGACTTCGGGAACTGGGGACTTTTGCTAAATATGACTTGCTGACTTGTGCTAAATATGAAAAGTACTTTATATGTTTTATCTCAACACCGCTTCACCACCAGATAGTCCCATTTGTTCAGAGTGTCTCTGGACCTTGTACCTGTGTGCAGTCTATTCAATGATTTCCATACTTCCCACTTTTCATCAGATCCAGGTGCCAAATCCTTTGTTGATTCCACCCAGTGTTGGTTGTTTGTATAGTCAGTCGTCACTTACAACAGTTCATTTAGCGCACCGTTTGAAGTAAAAATGGCACCAAAAGAAGTGACTTATGGTCATTTTTCACACAGCCACTACGCATCACCATGGTCATGTGATCAAAATTCAGATGCTTGGCAACTGGTTCATACTTGTTGAGGTAATTCCCCATTAGGAGAATGAGCGCATACAGGGAGACATATTTGAGAGAATGTTTGAATAATACACACACAGTAAACAGATACACTGTACAGTAAATGTAGGTTTTTACTTCCAGAAAGGTTTAAGCAAAGTCCAAAATAGGCAGTCCAAAGTCATTCACAGATAAAATTAGTCAGTTTTCATCCAGGGATAATCCAAATATCACATTCCAGTGTTAAAAACAGTTCAGTATCAGACTTACATTAAATCCAGTAATATCAATCAATTAGGAAAAATGAACAACGACAATACTTTCCAACAGAAGGAAACAAAGATACACTCACACTCTCTTCTGAGACTCAGACTAAACACCCAGGTTTCTGGCTCCATCTTATGGCCGTTTGATAAACACACCCAATTGCATGCCTCTTGCATTTCCTTAAAAGACAGTATTAAAATGTCTATCCTGGTTTATATATTTCTACCCAAATACTTGTTAGGTGACTTACATTCCTAACAATACTTATGGCTACTGCTATGTCCCCTGGGGGTCATGTGATCCCTTTTGTCACCTTCTGACAAACAAAGTCAGTGGGGAAGCCAGATTCACTTAACAACCACATTACTAACTTAAAACTGCAGTGATTCAACTAACAACTGCGGTAAGAAAGGTGATAAAATGGGGCAAATCAACATCTCAGCATCAGAATTTTGGGCACAGCTTTGATCGTAAGTGGAGGATTGTTCATAGATCCTCTCTGCTTACAAATTCTTCAAAATCGTCTGTCAACCTAAAGAAACTTCCTGGATTTTAATCTGTGATGAGCTGGTTGTAGGCCATAGAGAGGGTATCGTTCAGATATTGAGCCTCTCTATATATACTGCTGCTTCTCTACAAACAGCAGGTGGGGCAATGCTGGCTAGATGGTAGATCTTATCTAGAGGGGTCGGTTTAAGGCATCCGGTAAATAACTGTTTAGACCTCAAACCAGCCTCTTTCCTCCAGCCCCTTTTGCAGTGATCACAGTCCACCTCCCAAATTTTACTGCTGAAATCCCACTTCAAAATACTAAATTCCAGTGGAGCACTTTTTTTTGTTTTCTTTAAATAGTAATAAGAAGCAAAATAAGTGATTTAGGCCTCTGCTAGGTGTAGCTGTTTGATTTAAAAAGCCCTTCAAAAGCCCTTCAAAATATAACATTATGAAACAAAAATAATCATAAAGAAAAAAAAAGATTGATCCAGCCAACCCCTTCTGAAAATGCCAGTGTTCCTTTCATTTTGCCAGCAACCATGAACTTCAGATTTCTTTTTTAAAAATTAGGGGAGGGGGCAGGACATGACTAGAAAAACAAATCCACTCCTAAGAAAAAAAATCCGTCTTTAGATGGCAACATAATAGGCCACATTTTCCTGAAAATATTGGTGATTCAAGGACTGTTTTTGCATACCACAAGACTGATATGGTATTGAGCAGAATTTTCATTGACAACAATGTATTGAAGCCTCAATTACTAACCAAACACCCCCAGCAAACCCACAAACCAAATCAAAAGTAATATTTTAAATATTTATTTTTTAATAAATAATTCAAAGCTGTGAACATATCTAATGCTTCTTCCTCCTGCTATTTGCCCCACAACAACAACCCTGTAAGGTGGATTGGACAGAAAGAGTGATTAACCTAAAGCCAGTGAGCCAGCTTTCATGCCTAAGGTGGGACTAGAATTCACAGTCTCCTAGTGATTGGCCCAAAGTCACCAAACTGGATTTCATGACTAAGGTGAGACTGGAACCCATAGTCTCCTAGTTTCTAACCTGGTGCATTAACCATTAGACCAAACTGTCTCACCATAATAATTTTCATAGTGTTCAATTATTCAAAAGGAGAACACTTGTAAGGATGAAAGACTCATTGACTCTTAGAAATACAGTATTTGCCTTGTGGCCAAAGTGGACTGACTAGTTCATGTCCAGCTGTGATGTTTTTAGCAAATCTTTGTGGAATTATTTTACAGTATTTCTGTTTTAAAAAACTTAATTACACATACTGGCTCAGTCTACCTAGCTGTCTTTAATAACCCACAACCAATCTGAATTCAAGAACTTCACAGATTTTATTTTGATTTACAGATCATTCACCTTTAGTATTTTTGTATTATTATCAATTTTATATTAAAAATGCTCTGAGATGAACGTTGTTCATATAATTAAATTGACCTATTACATCATTAGTTAATTAATAGGTACAAATAAAGGTCAAGGGGATTTTTGTTTCATTTCCTGGAGCATTTTTTTTAATTCAGAGTTTTAAAAAATGTTTCTGTAGCTTCTCAAATTGAACTCTGTTGAATTCAGGACTGGGTGGAGATTTAACCCCAAATTTCTACAATCAAGGCAAGCAGAATGCAAATTGGGATGAACATTTTTTTTAATTGAAGAGAATATTAGAGGATTATTATAATGGGTGATTAGTTCTAGCAAAATAGATGTGCTAAATATAGTGGAGACATTCATAATCCCCATTAATCCTAATTTATCATAAAAAACATACAGAATTGGTAGTTTGTCTTTGATTTTCTTGAACTGTCTTGGACTCTGCAGTGACAGTCAGCAGAAAATCATAGGACTGGAAGAGACCTTGTTCTGATCCAAACCTTTTTCCAAGAAAACAAACACAAAACAGAGGTAACAGCAAAAGTTTTTAATGATTCTTCACTAACTCCGTTCCTTCACGGTTAAAAGACTGTATCAAATTAATTGTCTCTGATAAGAACGAGTGTTGCCAAGGTTGTGCAAGGCTGCCAGAAATACTAGATAAAGTTACTAAGATATATTTCAAACACAAAGAGTCTCCAAGCACCAACCAAGATACTCTGAATGTCCACAAGGCTTGAGTGCAAAATTTTTTTTGCTTCCTGCAAAGTACTCCGGTTTCTCAGCTGGCTTTTATCCCTTAAGGGAGGGGCCATTACCTTGCAGNGCACAGGCTCCTCGGGGACCTCTTCATCACTGCTGCCAGCCTCCACAATCTCCAAAGGCAGCACTCCACTCCCTGATGGTCCTGGCCACATCCCTTCATCACACACAGGTCCCTACTCTGAGTCCTCCCTCTCCGAGACTTCAGCCGTCCGCACCTGCTGACGGCGAGCCACAACAGACCTTGTTTTCTAGTCCAACCCCTTGTTCAAGACATAAGACCTTATAACATCCCAATTAAATTGTTGTTTAGTCTATTTTTGAACACTTCCAGTGGTGGAACACCCACAACTCCAGGAGGCAAGCTATTCCATTGATGAATTGTCAGAACATTTATTCTTACTTAGATTGGATCTCTCTTTAACAAACATCCATCCATTACTTCTTGTCCTGCCCTCTGGTGCTTTGGAGAATAAGTCAATTCCCTCTTCTTTCTGACAGCCCCTCAAGTACTTGAAGACAACTATTCATCATATGATTTAGCCTCCAGATCCTTTATCATCTCTGTTGTTCTTCTCAGCACACTTTCTGGGATCTCAGCATCATACAGAAGAAAACAGAAGCAGATCTGTAAGCAGTCTGAGTTTTTCACCACTTCCTGTCCAACACATAAGCTAAGCACTTAAGGCCCGGATGTAAAATGTTAAAAAAAGCTTGCCATCCATTGGAAAACGCTATGCATCCATTGTGTACTCACTGCATATGTGT